>JALAZF010000254.1:6690000-6707500 GCA_022829125.1 Lathyrus tuberosus
TTATGTTTGTTGTTGTTGTTGTTTGTTGTTGTTGTTGTTGTGGGAGTACTTGTTGTTGTTTGTTGTTGTATTTTGCCGTGCTTGTTGTTGTTGTGTTTTGTTGTTGTTGTGCTTGTTTTTTGTTGTTGTTGTTGTTGCTTGTTGTTTTTTGATAAGATATTGACGCTATTTTTTTCCCGCTTTTGTGACATCAAACATTTCGAGCACTTACACGGAGGCTGATTTGCATACTGGGCTGGACATACCGTTTTACCGAAGAAAACAATATGCTGACCGCTTTAGGATACCACCGAACCGACCGCAACTCCTGAAGCTTAGGTATGACTTTTTATTAGTTAAATCTTTTTGTTGTTGCTTGTTGCTTGTTGTTTGTTGATGTTTGTTGTTGTTGTTGTTGTTGTTGTTTGTTGTTGTTGTCGTTGTTGTGGTTGTGCTTGTTGTTGTTGTTTGTTGTTGTATTTTGTCGTGCTTGTTGTTGTTGTGTTTTGTTGTTGTTGTTGTGCTTATTTTTTGTTGTTGTTGCTTGTTGTCTAATAAGGTATTGACGCAATTTTTTTTGCTTTTGTGACATCAAACATTTCGCGCATTTATACGGAGGCTGATTTGCATATCGGTACATACCGTTTTACCGATGAAAACAATAGGATGACCCCTTTGGGACACCAACGCACCGACCGCAACTCCTGAAGCTTAGGTATGACTTTTCAATAGTTAAATCTTGTTGTTGTTGTTGTTCCTTGTTGCTTGTTG
This sequence comes from Lathyrus tuberosus, assembly GCA_022829125.1. NCBI lineage: Eukaryota > Viridiplantae > Streptophyta > Magnoliopsida > Fabales > Fabaceae > Lathyrus > Lathyrus tuberosus. The sequence continues at coordinate 6,690,751 of JALAZF010000254.1, forward strand.
TTTGTTGTTGTTGTGCTTGTTGTTGTTGTCTGTTGTATTTTGTCGTGCTTGTTGTGTTTTGTTGTTATTGTTGTTGTGCTTGTTTTTTGTTGTTGTTATTGTTGTTGCTTGTTGTTGTCTGATAAGATATTGACGCAATTTTTTTCCCGCTTTTGTGACATCAAACATTTCGAGCACTTACACGGAGGCTGATTTGCATACTGGGCGGGACATACCTTTTTACCGAAGAAAACAATATGCTGACCGCTTTGGGATACCACCGAACCGACCGCAACTCCTGAAGCTTAGGTATGACTTTTTATTAGTTAAATCTTTTTGTTGTTGCTTGTTGCTTGTTGTTTGTTGATGTTTGTTGTTGTTGTTGTTGTTGTTTGTTGTTGTTGTCGTTGTTGTGGTTGTGCTTGTTGTTGTTGTTTGTTGTTGCATTTTGTCGTGCTTGTTGTTGTTGTGTTTTGTTGTTGTTGTGCTTGTTTTTTGTTGTTGTTGCTTGTTGTCTAATAAGGTATTGACGCTATTTTTTTTGCTTTTGTGACATCAAACATTTCGCGCATTTACACGGAGGCTGATTTGCATACCGGTACATACCGTTTTACCGATGAAAACAATAGGATGACCCCTTTGGGACACCAATGCACCGACCGCAGCTCCTGAAGCTTAGGTATGACTTTTTAATAGTTAAATCTTGTTGTTGTTGTTCCTTGTTGCTTGTTGTTGTTTGTTGTTGTTTGTTGTTGTTGTTGTTGTGCTTGTTGTTGTTGTCTGTTGTATTTTGTCGTGCTTGTTGTGTTTTGTTGTTATTGTTGTTGTGCTTGTTTTTTGTTGTTGTTGTTGTTGCTTGTTGTTGTCTGATAAGGTATTGACGCTATTTTTTCCCTTTTTTGTGACATCAAACATTTCGAGCACTTACACGGAGGCTGATTTGTATACCGGGCGGGACATACCGTTTTACCGAAGAAAACAATAGGCTGACCGCTTTGGAATACCACCGAACCGACCGCAACTCCTGAAGCTTAGGTATGACTTTTTAATAGTTAAATCTTTTTGTGCTTGTTGCTTGTTGCTTGTTGCTTGTTGTTTGTTGATGTTTGTTGTTGTTGTTGTTGTGGTTGTGCTTGTTGTTGATGTTTGTTGTATTTTGTCGTGTTTGTTGTTGTGTTTTGTTTTTGTTGTGCTTGTTTTTTGTTGCTGTTATTGTTGTTGTTGCTTGTTATTGTCTGTTAAAATATTGACGCTATTTTTTTTCCCGCTTTTATGACATCAAACATTTTGCGCACTTACACGGAGGCTGATTTGCATTCTGGGCGGGACATACCATTTTACCGAAGAAAACAATATGCTGACCGCTTTGGGATACCACCGAACCGACCGCAACTCCTGAAGCTTAGGTATGACTTTTTATTAGTTAAATCTTTTTGTTGTTGCTTGTTGCTTGTTGTTTGTTGATGTTTGTTGTTGTTGTTGTTGTTGTTGTTTGTTGTTGTTGTTGTTGTGGTTGTGCTTGTTGTTGTTGTTTGTTGTTGTATTTTGTCGTGCTTGTTGTTGTTGTGTTTTGTTGTTGTTGTGCTTGTTTTTTGTTGTTGTTGCTTGTTGTCTAATAAGGTATTGACGCTATTTTTTTTGCTTTTGTGACATCAAACATTTCGCGCATTTACACGGAGGCTGATTTGCATACCGGTACATACCGTATTACCGATGAAAATAATAGGATGACCCCTTTGGGACACCAATGCACCGACCGCAACTCCTGAAGCTTAGGTATGACTTTTTAATAGTTAAATCTTGTTGTTGTTCCATGTTGCTTGTTGTTGTTTGTTGTTGTTTGTTGTTGTTGTTGTGCTTGTTGTTGTTGTCTGTTGTATTTTGTCGTGCTTGTTGTGTTTTGTTGTTATTGTTGTTGTGCTTGTTTTTTGTTGTTGTTGTTGTTGTTGCTTGTTGTTGTCTGATAAGGTATTGACGCTATTTTTTCCCTTTTTTGTGACATCAAACATTTCGAGCACTTACACGGAGGCTGATTAGCATACCGGGCGGGACATACCGTTTTACCGAAGAAAACAATAGGCTGACCGCTTTGGGATACCACCCCACCGACCGCAACTTCTGAAGCTTATGTATGACTTTTTAATAATTTAATCTTGTTGTTGTTGTTGTTGCTTGTTGCTTGTTGTTTGTTGATGTTTGTTGTTGTTGTTGTTTGTTGTTGTTGTTGTTGTGGTAGTGCTTGTTGTTGTTTTTGTTGTATTTTGCCGTGCTTGTTGTTGTTCTGTTTTGTTGTCGTTGTGCTTGTTTTTTGTTGTTGTTGTTGTTGTTGTTGCTTGTTGTTGTCTGTTAAGATATTGACGCAATTTTTTTCCCGCTTTTGTGACATCAAACATTTCGAGCACTTACACGGAGGCTGATTTGCATACTGGGCGGGACATACCTTTTTACTGAAGAAAACAATATGCTGACTGCTTTGGAATACCACCGAACCAACCGCAACTCCTGAAGCTTAGGTATGAATTTTTATTAGTTAAATCTTTTTGTTGTTGCTTGTTGCTTGTTGTTTGTTGATGTTTGTTGTTGTTGTTGTTGTTGTTTGCTGTTGTTGTCGTTGTTGTGGTTGTGCTTGTTGTTGATGTTTGTTGTTGTATTTTGTCGTGCTTGTTGTTGTTGTGTTTTGTTGTTGTTGTGCTTGTTTTTTGTTGTTGTTGCTTGTTGTCTAATAAGGTATTGACGCTATTTTTTTTGCTTTTGTGACATCAAACATTTCCCGCATTTACACGGAGGCTGATTTGCATACCGGTACATACCGTTTTACCGATGAAAATAATAGGATGACCCCTTTGGGACACCAATGCACCGACCGCAACTCCTGAAACTTAGGTATGACTTTTTAATAGTTAAATCTTGTTGTTGTTGTTCCTTGTTGCTTGTTGTTGTTTGTTGTTGTTTGTTATTGTTGTTGTGCTTGTTGTTGTTGTCTGTTGTATTTTGTCGTGCTTGTTGTGTTTTGTTGTTATTGTTGTTGTGCTTGTTGTTGTTGTCTGTTGTATTTTGTCGTGCTTGTTGTGTTTTGTTGTTATTGTTGTTGTGCTTGTTTTTTGTTGTTGTTGTTGTTGCTTGTTGTTGTCTGATAAGGTATTGACGCTGTTTTTTCCCTTTTTTGTGACATCAAACATTTCGAGCACTTACACGGAGGCTGATTTGCATACCGGGCGGGACATACCGTTTTACCGAAGAAAACAATAGGCTGACCGCTTTGGAATATCACCGAACCGACCGCAACTCCTGAAGCTTAGGTATGACTTTTTAATAGTTAAATCTTTTTGTGCTTGTTGCTTGTTGCTTGTTGTTTGTTGATGTTTGTTGTTGTTGTTGTTGTTTGCTATTGTTGTTGTCGTTGTTGTGGTTGTGCTTGTTGTTGATGTTTGTTGTATTTTGTCGTGTTTGTTGTTGTGTTTTGTTTTTGTTGTGCTTGTTTTTTGTTGCTGTTATTGTTGTTGTTGCTTGTTATTGTCTGTTAAAATATTGACGCTATTTTTTTTCCCGCTTTTATGACATCAAACATTTCGCGCACTTACACGGAGGTTGATTTGCATTCTGGGCGGGACATACCGTTTTACCGAAGAAAACAATATGCTAACCGCTTTGGGATACCACCGAACCGACCACAACTCCTGAAGCTTAGGTATGGCTTTTTATTAGTTAAATCTTTTTGTTGTTGCTTGTTGCTTGTTGTTTGTTGATGTTTGTTGTTGTTGTTGTTGTTTTTTGTTGTTGTTGTTGTTGTTGTGGTTGTGCTTGTTGTTGTTGTTTGTTGTTGTATTTTGTCGTGCTTGTTGTTGTTGTGTTTTGTTGTTGTTGTGCTTGTTTTTTGTTGTTGTTGCTTGTTGTCTAATAAGGTATTGACGCTATTTTTTTTGCTTTTGTGACATCAAACATTTCGCGCATTTACACGGAGGCTGATTTGCATACCGGTACATACCGTTTTACCGTTGAAAATAATAGGATGACCCCTTTGGGACACCAATGCACCGACCGCAACTCCTGAAGCTTAGGTATGACTTTTTAATAGTTAAATCTTGTTGTTGTTCCTTGTTGCTTGTTGTTGTTTGTTGTTGTTTGTTGTTGTTGTTGTGCTTGTTGTTGTTGTCTGTTGTATTTTGTCGTGCTTATTGTGTTTTGTTGTTATTGTTGTTGTGCTTGTTTTTTGTTGTTGTTGTTGTTGTTGCTTGTCGTTGTCTGATAGGGTATTGACGCTATTTTTTCCCTTTTTTGTGACATCAAACATTTCGAGCACTTACACGGAGGCTGATTTGCATACCGGGCGGGACATACCGTTTTACCGAAGAAAACAATAGGCTGACCGCTTTGGGATACCACCCCACCGACCGCAACTTCTGAAGCTTAGGTATGACTTTTTAATAATTTAATCTTGTTGTTGTTGTTGTTGCTTGTTGCTTGTTGTTTGTTGATGTTTGTTGTTGTTGTTGTTGTTTGTTGTTGTTGTTGTTGTGGTAGTGCTTGTTGTTGTTTTTGTTGTATTTTGCCGTGCTTGTTGTTGTTCTGTTTTGTTGTCGTTGTGCTTGTTTTTTGTTGTTGTTGTTGTTGTTGTTGCTTGTTGTTGTCTGTTAAGATATTGACGCAATTTTTTTCCCGCTTTTGTGACATCAAACATTTCGAGCACTTACACGGAGGCTGATTTGCATACTGGGCGGGACATACCTTTTTACCGAAGAAAACAATATGCTGACCGCTTTGGAATACCAACGAACCGACCGCAACTCCTGAAGCTTAGGTATGACTTTTTATTAGTTAAATCTTTTTGTTGTTGCTTGTTGCTTGTTGTTTGTTCATGTTTGTTGTTGTTGTTGTTGTTGTTTGTTGTTGTTGTCGTTGTTGTGGTTGTGCTTGTTGTTGTTGTTTGTTATTGTATTTTGTCGTGCTTGTTGTTGTGGTGTTTTGTTGTTGTTGTGCTTGTTTTTTGTTGTTGTTGCTTGTTGTCTAATAAGGTATTGACGCTATTTTTTTTGCTTTTGTGACATCAAACATTTCGCGCATTTACACGGAGGCTGATTTGCATACCGGTACATACCGTTTTACCGATGAAAACAATAGGATGACCCCTTTGGGACACCAATGCACCGACCGCAACTCCTGAAGCTTAGGTATGTCTTTTTAATAGTTAAATCTTGTTGTTGTCGTTCCTTGTTTCTTGTTGTTGTTTGTTGTTGTTTGTTGTTGTTGTGCTTGTTGTTGTTGTCTGTTGTATTTTGTCGTGCTTGTTGTGTTTTGTTGTTATTGTTGTTGTGCTTATTTTTTGTTGTTGTTGTTGTTGTTGCTTGTTGTTGTCTGATAAGGTATTGACGCTATTTTTTCCCTTTTTTGTGACATCAAACATTTTGAGAACTTACACGGAGGCTGATTTGCATACCGGGCGGGACATACCGTTTTACCGAAGAAAACAATAGGCTGACCGCTTTGGAATACCACCGAACCGACCACAACTCCTGAAGCTTAGGTATGACTTTTTAATAGTTAAATCTTTTTGTGCTTGTTGCTTGTTGCTTGTTGTTAGTTGATGTTTGTTGTTGTTGTTGTTGTTGTTTGCTATTGTTGTTGTCGTTGTTGTGGTTGTGCTTGTTGTTGATGTTTGTTGTATTTTGTCGTGTTTGTTATTGTGTTTTGTTTTTGTTGTGCTTGTTTTTTGTTGCTGTTATTGTTTTTGTTGCTTGTTATTGTCTGTTAAAATATTGACGCTATTTTTTTTCCCGCTTTTATGACATCAAACATTTCGCGCACTTACACGGAGGCTGATTTGCATTCTGGGCGGGACATACCGTTTTACTGAAGAAAACAATATGCTGACCGCTTTGGGATACCACCGAACCGACTGCAACTCCTGAAGCTTAGGTATGACTTTTTATTAGTTAAATCTTTTTGTTGTTGCTTGTTGCTTGTTGTTTGTTGATGTTTGTTGTTGTTGTTGTCGTTGTTTGTTGTTGTTGTTGTTGTGGTTGTGCTTGTTGTTGTTGTTTGTTGTTGTATTTTGTCGTGCTTGTTGTTGTTGTGTTTTGTTGTTGTTGTGCTTGTTTTTTGTTGTTGTTGCTTGTTGTCTAATAAGGTATTGACGCTATTTTTTTTGCTTTTGTGACATCAAACATTTCGCGCATTTACACGGAGGCTGATTTGCATACCGGTACATACCGTTTTACCGATGAAAATAATAGGATGACCCCTTTGGGACACCAATGCACCGACCGCAACTCCTGAAGCTTAGGTATGACTTTTTAATAGTTAAATCTTGTTGTTGTTCCTTGTTGCTTGTTGTTGTTTGTTGTTGTTTGTTGTTGTTCTTGTGCTTGTTGTTGTTGTCTGTTGTATTTTGTCGTGCTTGTTGTGTTTTGTTGTTACTGTTGTTGTGCTTGTTTTTTGTTGTTGTTGTTGTTGTTGCTTGTTGTTGTCGGATAAGGTATTGACGCTATTTTTTCCCTTTTTTGTGACATCAAACATTTCGAGCACTTACACGGAGGCTGATTTGCATACCGGGTGGGACATACCGTTTTACCGAAGAAAACAATAGGCTGACCGCTTTAGGATACCACCCCACCGACCGCAACTTCTGAAGCTTAGGTATGACTTTTTAATAATTTAATCTTGTTGTTGTTGTTGCTTGTTGCTTGTTGTTTGTTGATGTTTGTTGTTGTTGTTGTTTGTTGTTGTTGTTGTTGTGGTAGTGCTTGTTGTTGTTTTTGTTGTATTTTGCCGTGCTTGTTGTTGTTCTGTTTTGTTGTCGTTGTGCTTGTTTTTTGTTGTTGTTGTTGTTGTTGCTTGTTGTTGTCTGTTAAGATATTGACGCAATTTTTTTCCCGCTTTTGTGACATCAAACATTTCGAGCACTTACACGGAGGCTGATTTGCATACTGGGCGGGACATACCTTTTTACCGAAGAAAACAATATGCTGACCGCTTTGGAATACCACCGAACCAACCGCAACTCCTGAAGCTTAGGTATGACTTTTTATTAGTTAAATCTTTTTGTTGTTGCTTGTTGCTTGTTGTTTGTTGATGTTTGTTGTTGTTGTTGTTGTTGTTTGTTGTTGTTGTCGTTGTTGTGGTTGTGCTTGTTGTTGATGTTTGTTGTTGTATTTTGTCGTGCTTGTTGTTGTTGTGTTTTGTTGTTGTGTTTTGTTGTTGTTGTGCTTGTTTTTTGTTGTTGTTGCTTGTTGTCTAATAAAGTATTGACGCTATTTTTTTTCCTTTTGTGACATCAAACATTTCGCGCATTTACACGGAGGCTGATTTGCATACCGGTACATACCGTTTTACCGATGAAAATAATAGGATGACCCCTTTGGGACATCAATGCACCGACCGCAACTCCTGAAGCTTAGGTATGACTTTTTAATAGTTAAATCTTGTTGTTGTTCCTTGTTGCTTGTTGTTGTTTGTTGTTGTTTGTTGTTGTTGTTGTGCTTGTTGTTGTTGTCTGTTGTATTTTTTCGTGCTTGTTGTGTTTTGTTGTTATTGTTGTTGTGCTTGTTTTTTGTTGTTGTTGTTGTTGTTGCTTGTTGTTGTCTGATAAGGTATTGACGCTATTTTTTCCCTTTTTTGTGACATCAAACATTTCGAGCACTTACACGGAGGCTGATTTGCATACCGGGCGGGACATACCATTTTACCGAAGAAAACAATAGGCTGACCGCTTTGGAATACCACCGAACCGACCGCAACTCCTGAAGCTTAGGTATGACTTTTTAATAGTTAAATCTTTTGGTGCTTGTTGCTTGTTGCTTGTTTGTTGATGTTTGTTGCTTGTTGTTGTTGATGTTTGTTGTATTTTGTCGTGTTTTTTGTTGTGTTTTGTTGTTATTGTTGTGCTTGTTTTTTGTTGCTGTTATTGTTGTTGTTGCTTGTTATTGTCTGTTAAAATATTGACGCTATTTTTTTCGGCTTTTATGACGTCAAACATTTCGCGCAGTTACACGGAGGCTGATTTGCATACCGGGCGGGACATACCGTTTTACCGAAGAAAACAATAGGCTGACCGCTTTGGGATACCACCCCACCGACCGTAACTTCTGAAGCTTAGGTATGATTTTTTAATAGTTAAATCTTGTTGTTGTTGTTGCTTGTTGCTTGTTGTTGGTTGATGTTTGTTGTTGTTTGTTGTTGTTGTTGTTGTTGTGGTTGTGCTTGTTGTTGTTTGTTGTTGTATTTTGCCGTGCTTGTTGTTGTTGTGTTTTGTTGCTGTTGTGCTTATTTTTTGTTGTTGTTGTTGTTGTTGTTGTTGCTTGTTGTTGTCTGATAAGGTATTGACGCTATTTTTTCCCCGCTTTTGTGACATCAAACATTTCGAGCACTTACACGGAGGCTGATTTGCATACTGGGCGGGACATACCTTTTTACCGAAGAAAACAATATGCTGACCGCTTTGGAATACCACCGAACAGACCGCAACTCCTGAAGCTTAGGTATGACTTTTTATTAGTTAAATCTTTTTGTTGTTGCTTGTTGCATGTTGTTTGTTGATGTTTGTTGTTGTTGTTGTTGTTGTTTGTTGTTGTTGTCGTTGTTGTGGTTGTGCTTGTTGTTGTTGTTTGTTGTTGTATTTTGTCGTGCTTGTTGTTGTTGTGTTTTGTTGTTGTTGTGCTTGTTTTTTGTTGTTGTTGCTTGTTGTCTAATAAGGTATTGACGCTATTTTTTTTGCTTTTGTGACATCAAACATTTCGCGCATTTACACGGAGGCTGATTTGCATACCGGTATATACCGTTTTACCGATGAAAACAATAGGATGACCCCTTTGGGACACCAACGCACCGACCGCAACTCCTGAAGCTTAGGTATGACTTTTTAATAGTTAAATCTTGTTGTTGATCCTTGTTGCTTGTTGTTGTTTGTTGTTGTTGTTGTGCTTGTTGTTGTCTGTTGTATTTTGTCGTGTTTGTTGTGTTTTGTTGTTATTGTTGTTGTGCTTGTTTTTTGTTGTTGTTGTTGTTGCTTGTTGTTGTCTGATAAGGTATTGACGCTATTTTTTCCTTTTTTTGTGACATCAAACATTTCGAGCACTTACACGGAGGCTGATTTGCATACCGGGCGGGACATACCGTTTTACCAAAGAAAACAATAGGCTGACCGCTACGGAATACCGCCGAACCGACCGCAACTCCTAAAGCTTAGGTATGACTTTTTAATAGTTAAATCTTTTTGAGCTTGTTGCTTGTTGCTTGTTGTTTGTTGATGTTTGTTGTTGTTGTTGTTGTTTGCTATTGTTGTTGCCATTGTTGTGGTTGTGCTTGTTGATGTTTGTTGTATATTGTCGTGTTTGTTGTGTTTTGTTGTTATTGTTGTGCTTGTTTTTTGTTGTTGTTATTGTTGTTGTTGCTTATTGTGTCTGTTAAAATATTGACGCTATTTTTTTTCCCGCTTTTATGACATCAAACATTTCGCGCACTTACACGGAGGCTGATTTGCATACCGGGCGGGGCATACCATTTTATCGAAGAAAACAATAGGCTGACCGCTTTGGGATACCACCCCACCGACCGCAACTTCTGAAGCTTAGGTATGACTTTTTAAAAATTAAATCTTGTTGTTGTTGTTGCTTGTTGCTTGTTGTTTGTTGTTGCTTGTTGTTGTTGTTTGTTGTTGTTGTTGTTGTTGTGGTTGTGCTTGTTGTTATTTGTTGTTGTATTTTGCCGTGCTTGTTGTTGTTGTGTTTTGTTGTTGTTGTGCTTGTTTTTTGTTGTTGTTGTTGTTGTTGCTGCTTGTTGTTGTCTGATAAGATATTGACGCTATTTTTTTCCCGCTTTTTTGACATCAAACATTTCGAGCACTTACACGGAGGCTGATTTACATACTGGGCGGGACATACCGTTTTACCGAAGAAAACAATATGCTGACCGCTTTGGGATACCACCGAACCGACCGCAACTCCTGAAGTTTAGGTATGACTTTTTATTAGTTAAATCTTTTTGTTGTTGCTTGTTGCTTGTTGTTTGTTGATGTTTGTTGTTGTTGTTGTTTGTTGTTGTTGTATTTGTTTTGGTTGTGCTTGTTGTTGTTGTTTGTTGCTGTATTTTGTCGTGCTTGTTGTTGTTGTGTTTTGTTGTTGTTGTTGTGCTTGTTTTTTGTTGTTGTTGCTTGTTGTCTAATAAGGTATTGACGCTATTAAATTTTGCTTTTGTGACATCAAACATTTCGCGCATTTACACGGAGGCTGATTTGCATACCGGTACATACCGTTTTACCGATGAAAACAATAGGATGACCCCTTTGGGACACCAACGCACCGACCGCAACTCCTGAAGCTTAGGTATGACTTTTTAATAGTTAAATCTTGTTGTTGTTGTTCCTTGTTGCTTGTTTTTGTTTGTTGTTGTTGTTGTTGTGCTTGTTGTTGTTGTCTGTTGTATTTTGTCGTGCTTGTTGTGTTTTGTTGTTATTGTTGCGCTTGTTTTTTGTTGTTGTTGTTGTTGCTTGTTGTTGTCTGATAAGGTATTGACGCTATTTTTTCCCTTTTTTGTGACATCAAACATTTCAAGCACTTACACGGAGGCTGATTTGCATACCGGGCAGGACATACTGTTTTACCGAAGAAAACAATAGGCTGACCGCTTTGGAATACCACCGAACCGACCGCAACTCCTGAAGCTTAGGTATGACTTTTTAATAGTTAAATCTTTTTGTGCTTGTTGCTTGTTGCTTGTTTGTTGCTTGTTGTTGTTGATGTTTGTTGTATTTTGTCGTGTTTTTTGTTGTGCTTTGTTGTTATTGTTGTGCTTGTTTTTTGTTGCTGTTATTGTTGTTGTTGCTTGTTATTGTCTGTTAAAATATTGACGCTATTTTTTTTCCGCTTTTATGACGTCAAACATTTCGCGCACTTACACGGAGGCTGATTTGCATACCGGGCGGGACATACTGTTTTACCGAAGAAAACAATAGGCTGACCACTTTGGGATACCACCCCACCGACCGCAACTTCTGAAGCTTAGGTATGATTTTTTAATAGTTAAATCTTGTTGTTGTTGTTGCTTGTTGCTTGTTGTTTGTTGATGTTTGTTGTTGTTTGTTGTTGTTGTTGCTGTTGTTGTTGTGGTTGTGCTTGTTGTTGTTTGTTGTTGTATTTTGCCGTGCTTGTTGTTGTTGTGTTTTGTTGTTGTTGTGCTTATTTTTTGTTGTTGTTGTTGTTGCTTGTTGTTGTCTGATAAGGTATTGACGCTATTTTTTCCCGCTTTTGTGACATCAAACATTTCGAGCACTTACACGGAGGCTGATTTGCATACTGGGCGGGACATACCGTTTTACCGAAGAAAACAATATACTGACCGCTTTGGGATACCACCGAACCAACCGCAACTCCTGAAGCTTAGGTATGACTTTTTATTAGTTAAATCTTTTTGTTGTTGCTTGTTGCTTGTTGTTTGTTGATGTTTGTTGTTGTTGTTGTTGTTTGTTGTTGTTGTTGTCGTTGTTGTGGTTGTGCTTGTTGTTGTTGTTTGTTGTTGTATTTTGTCGTGCTTGTTGTTGTGTTTTGTTGTTGTTGTTGTGCTTGTTTTGTGTTGTTGTTGCTTGTTGTCTAATAAGGTATTGACGTTATTTTTTTTTGCTTTTGTGACATCAAACATTTCGCGCATTTACACGGAGGCTGATTTGCATACCGGTATATACCGTTTTACCGATGAAAACAATAGGATGACCCCTTTGGGACACCAACGCACCGACCGCAACTCCTGAAGCTTAGGTATGACTTTTTAATAGTTAAATCTTGTTGTTGTTCCTTGTTGCTTGTTGTTGTTTGTTGTTGTTGTTGTGCTTGTTGTTGTCTGTTGTATTTTCCCGTGTTTGTTGTGTTTTGTTGTTATTGTTGTTGTGCTTGTTTTTTGTTGTTGTTGTTGCTTGTTGTTGTCTGATAAGGTATTGACGCTATTTTTTCCTTTTTTTGTGACATCAAACATTTCGAGCACTTACACGGAGGCTGATTTGCATACCGGGCGGGACATACCGTTTTACCGAAGAAAACAATAGGCTGACCGCTACGGAATACCACCTAACCGACCGCAACTCCTAAAGCTTAGGTACGACTTTTTAATAGTTAAATCTTTTTGAGCTTGTTGCTTGTTGCTTGTTGTTTGTTGATGTTTGTTGTTGTTGTTGTTGTTGTTTGCTATTGTTGTTGTCGTTGTTGTGGTTGTGCTTGTTGATGTTTGTTGTATTTTGTCGTGTTTGTTGTGTTTTGTTGTTTTTGTTGTGCTTGTTTTTTGTTGTTGTTATTGTTGTTGTTACTTATTGTGTCTGTTAAAATATTGACGCTATTTTTTTTCCCGCTTTTATGACAATAAACATTTCGCGCACTTACACGGAGGCTGATTTGCATACCGGGCGGGACATACCATTTTACCGAAGAAAACAATAGGCTGACCGCTTTGGGATACCACCCCACCGACCGCAACTTCTGAAGCTTAGGTATGACTTTTTAATAATTAAATCTTGTTGTTGTTGTTGCTTGTTGCTTGTTGTTTGTTGATATTTGTTGTAGTTGTTTGTTGTTGTTGTTGTTGTGGTTGTGCTTGTTGTTGTTTGTTGTTGTATTTTGCCGTGCTTGTTGTTGTTGTGTTTTGTTGTTGTTGTGCTTGTTTTTTGTTGTTGTTGTTGTTGCTTGTTGTTTTCTGATAAGATATTGACGCTATTTTTTTCCCGCTTTTGTGACATCAAACATTTCGAGTACTTACACGGAGGCTGATTTGCATACTGGGCTGGACATACCGTTTTACCGAAGAAAACAATATGCTGACCGCTTTGGGATACCACCGAACCGACCGCAACTCCTGAAGCTTAGGTATGACTTTTTATTAGTTAAATCTTTCTGTTGTTGCTTGTTGGTTGTTGTTTGTTGATGTTTGTTGTTGTTGTTGTTGTTGTTTGTTGTTGTTGTCGTTGTTGTGGTTGTGCTTGTTGTTGTTGTTTGTTGTTGTATTTTGTTGTGCTTGTTGTTGTTGTGTTTTGTTGTTGTTGTTGTGCGTGTTTTTTTGTTGTTGTTGCTTGTTGTCTAATAAGGTATTGACGCTATTTTTTTTGCTTTTGTGACATCAAACATTTCGCGCATTTATACGGAGGCTGATTTGCATATCGGTACATACCGTTTTACCGATGAAAACAATAGGATGACCCCTTTGGGACACCAACGCACCGACCGCAGCTCCTGAGGCTTAGGTATGATTTTTTAATAGTTAAATCTTGTTGTTGTTGTTCCTTGTTGCTTGTTGTTTGTTGTTGTTTGTTGTTGTTTGTTGTTGTTGTGCTTGTTGTTGTTGTCTGTTGTATTTTGTCTTGCTTGTTGTGTTTTGTTGTTATTGTTGTTGTGCTTGTTTTTTGTTGTTGTTGTTGTTGTTGCTTGTTGTTGTCTGATAAGGTATTGACGCTATTTTTTCCCTTTTTTGTGACATCAAACATTTCGAGCACTTACACGGAGGCTGATTTGCATACCGGGCGGGACATACCGTTTTACCGAAGAAAACAATAGGCTGACCGCTTTGGAATACCACCGAACCGACCAAAACTCCTGAAGCTTAGGTATGACTTTTTAATAGTTAAATCTTTTTGTGCTTGTTGCTTGTTGCTTGTTGTTTGTTGATGTTTGATGTTGTTGTTGTTGTTGTTTGCTATTGTTGTTGTCGTTGTTGTGGTTGTGCTTGTTGTTGATGTTTGTTTTATTTTGTCGTGTTTGTTGTTGTGTTTTGTTGTTATTATTGTGCTTGTTTTTCGTTGCTGTTATTGTTGTTGTTGCTTGTTATTGTCTGTTAAAATATTGACGCTTTTTTTTTTCGCTTTTATGACATCAAACATTTCGCGCACTTACACGGAGGCTGATTTGCATACCGGGCGGGACATACCGTTTTACCGAAGAAACCAATAGGCTGACCGCTTTGGGATACCACCCCACCGACCGCAACTCCGGAAGCTTAGGTATGATTTTTTAATAGTTAAATCTTGTTGTTGTTGTTGTTGCTTGTTGCTTGTTGTTTGTTGATGTTTGTTGTTGTTGTTGTTTGTTGTTGTTGTTGTTGTTGTTGTGGTTGTGCTTGTTGTTGTTGTATTTTGCCGTGCTTCTTGTTGTTGTGTTTTGTTGTTGTTGTGCTTGTTTTTTGTTGTTGTTTCTGTTGTTGTTGTTGTTGTTGTTGTTGTTGTTGTATGATAAGGTACACGGAGGCTGATTTGTATACTGGGCGGGACATACCGTTTTACCGAAGAAAACAATATGCTGACCGCTTTGGGATACCACCGAACCAACCGCAACTCCTGTAGCTAGGGAATAACTTTTTATTAGTTAAATCTTTTTGTTGTTGCTTGTTGTTTGTTGATGTTTGTTGTTGTTGTTGTTGTTTGTTGTTGTTGTTGTCGTTGTTGTGGTTGTGCTTGTTGTTGTTGTTTGGTGTTGTATTTTGTCGTGCTTGTTGTTGTTGTGTTTTGTTGTTGTTGTTGTTGTGCTTGTTTTTTGTTGTTGTTGCTTGTTGTTTAATAAGGTATTGACGCTATTTTTTTTTGCTTTTGTGACATCAAAAATTTCGCGCATTTACACGGAGGCCGATTTGCATACCGGTATATACTGTTTTACCGATGAAAACAATAGGATGACCCCTTTGGGACACCAACGTACCGACCGCAACTCCTGAAGCTTAGGTATGACTTTTTAATAGTTAAATCTTGTTGTTGTTGTTCCTTGTTGCTTGTTTTTGTTTGTTGTTGTTGTTGTTGTGCTTGTTGTTGTTGTCTGTTGTATTTTGTCGTGCTTGTTGTGTTTTATTGTTATTGTTGCGCTTGTTTTTTGTTGTTGTTGTTGTTGCTTGTTGTTGTCTGATAAGGTATTGACGCTATTTTTTCCCTTTTTTGTGACATCAAACATTTCAAGCACTTACACGGAGGCTGATTTGCATACCGGGCAGGACATACTGTTTTACCGAAGAAAACAATAGGCTGACCGCTTTGGAATACCACCGAACCGACCGCAACTCCTGAAGCTTAGGTATGACTTTTTAATAGTTAAATCTTTTTGTGCTTGTTGCTTGTTGCTTGTTTGTTGCTTGTTGTTGTTGATGTTTGTTGTATTTTGTCGTGTTTTTTGTTGTGTTTTGTTGTTATTGTTGTGCTTGTTTTTTGTTGCTGTTATTGTTGTTGTTGCTTGTTAT
Organism: Lathyrus tuberosus; assembly: GCA_022829125.1. NCBI lineage: Eukaryota > Viridiplantae > Streptophyta > Magnoliopsida > Fabales > Fabaceae > Lathyrus > Lathyrus tuberosus. The sequence goes on from JALAZF010000254.1 coordinate 6,705,916, forward strand.
TGTCTGTTAAAATATTGACGCATTTTTTTTTCCGCTTTTATGACGTCAAACATTTCGCGCACTTACACGGAGGCTGATTTGCATACCGGGCGGGACATACTGTTTTACCGAAGAAAACAATAGGCTGACCGCTTTGGGATACCACCCCACCGACCGCAACTTCTGAAGCTTAGGTATGATTTTTTAATAGTTAAATCTTGTTGTTGTTGTTGCTTGTTGCTTGTTGTTTGTTGATGTTTGTTGTTGTTTGTTGTTGTTGTTGGTGTTGTTGTCGTGGTTGTGCTTGTTGTTGTTTGTTGTTGTATTTTGCCGTGCTTGTTGTTGTTGTGTTTTGTTGTTGTTGTGCTTATTTTTTGTTGTTGTTGTTGTTGCTTGTTGTTGTCTGATAAGGTATTGACGCTAATTTTTCCCGCTTTTGTGACATCAAACATTTCGAGCACTTACACGGAGGCTGATTTGCATACTGGGCGGGACATACCGTTTTACCGAAGAAAACAATATACTGACCGCTTTGGGATACCACCGAACCAACCGCAACTCCTGAAGCTTATGTATTACTTTTTATTAGTTAAATCTTTTTGTTGTTGCTTGTTGCTTGTTGTTTGTTGATGTTTGTTGTTGTTGTTGTTTGTTGTTGTTGTTGTCGTTGTTGTGGTTGTGCTTGTTGTTGTTGTTTGTTGTTGTATTTTGTCGTGCTTGTTGTTGTGTTTTGTTGTTGTTGTTGTGATTGTTTTGTGTTGTTGTTGCTTGTTGTCTAATAAGGTATTGACGCTATTTTTTTTTGCTTTTGTGACATCAAACATTTTGCGCATTTACACGGAGGCTGATTTGCATACCGGTATATACTGTTTTACCGATGAAAACAATAGGATGACCCCATTGGGACACCAACGCACCGACCGCAACTCCTGAAGCTTAGGTATGACTTTTTAATAGTTAAATCTTGTTGTTGTTCCTTGTTGCTTGTTGTTGTTTGTTGTTGTTGTTGTGCTTGTTGTTGTCTGTTGTATTTTGCCGTGTTTGTTGTGTTTTGTTGTTATTGTTGTTGTGCTTGTTTTTTGTTGTTGTTGTTGTTGCTTGTTGTTGTCTGATAAGGTATTGACGCTATTTTTTCCTTTTTTTGTGACATCAAACATTTCGAGCACTTACACGGAGGCTGATTTGCATACCGGGCGGGACATACCGTTTTACCGAAGAAAACAATAGGCTGACCGCTACGGAATACCACCTAACCGACCGCAACTCCTAAAGCTTAGGTACGACTTTTTAATAGTTAAATCTTTTTGAGCTTGTTGGTTGTTGCTTGTTGTTTGTTGATTTTTGTTGTTGTTGTTGTTTGCTATTGTTGTTGTCGTTGTTGTTGTTGTGCTTGTTGATGTTTGTTGTATTTTGTCGTGTTTGTTGTGTTTTGTTGTTATTGTTGTGCTTGTTTTTTGTTGTTGTTATTGTTGTTGTTACTTATTGTGTCTGTTAAAATATTGACGCTATTTTTTTTTCGCTTTTATGACAATAAACATTTCGCGCACTTACACGGAGGCTGATTTGCATACCGGGCGGGACATACCATTTTACCGAAGAAAACAAT
>JALAZF010000254.1:6712500-6722500 GCA_022829125.1 Lathyrus tuberosus
TTGTTGTTGTTGTTGTCGTTGTTGTGGTTGTGCTTGTTGTTGTTGTTTGTTGTTGTATTTTGTCGTGCTTGTTGTTGTTGTGTTTCGTTGTTGTTGTTGTTGTGCTTGTTTTTTGTTGTTGTTGCTTGTTGTTTAATAAGGTATTGACGCTATTTTTTTTCGCTTTTGTGACATAAAAAATTTCGCGCATTTACACGGAGGCCGATTTGCATACCGGTATATACCGTTTTACCGATGAAAACAATATGATGACCCCTTTGGGACACCAACGCACCGACCGCAACTCCTGAAGCTTAGGTATGACTTTTTAATAGTTAAATCTTGTTGTTGTTCCTTGTTGCTTGTTGTTGTTTGTTGTTGTTGTTGTGCTTGTTGTGCTTGTTGTTGTTGTCTGTTGTATTTTGTCGTGTTTGTTGTGTTTTGTTGTTATTGTTGTTGTACTTGTTGTGCTTGTTGTTGTTGTCTGTTGTATTTTGTCGTGTTTGTTGTGTTTTGTTGTTATTGTTGTTGTGCTTGTTTTTTGTTGTTGTTGTTGTTGTTGTTGTTGCTTGTTGTTGTCTGATAAGGTATTGACGCTATTTTTTCCCTTTTTTGTGACATCAAACATTTCAAGCACTTACACGGAGGCTGATTTGCATACCGGGCAGGACATACTGTTTTACCGAAGAAAACAATAGGCTGACCGCTTTGGAATACCACCGAACCGACCGCAACTCCTGAAGCTTAGGTATGACTTTTTAATAGTTAAATCTTTTTGTGCTTGTTGCTTGTTGCTTGTTTGTTGCTTGTTGTTGTTGATGTTTGTTGTATTTTGTCGTGTTTTTTGTTGTGTTTTGTTGTTATTGTTGTGCTTGTTTTTTGTTGCTGTTATTGTTGTTGTTGCTTGTTATTGTCTGTTAAAATATTGACGCATTTTTTTTTCCGCTTTTATGACGTCAAACATTTCGCGCACTTACACGGAGGCTGATTTGCATACCGGGCGGGACATACTGTTTTACCGAAGAAAACAATAGGCTGACCGCTTTGGGATACCACCCCACCGACCGCAACTTCTGAAGCTTAGGTATGATTTTTTAATAGTTAAATCTTGTTGTTGTTGTTGCTTGTTGCTTGTTGTTTGTTGATGTTTGTTGTTGTTTGTTGTTGTTGTTGTTGTTGTTGTTGTTGTGGTTGTGGTTGTTGTTGTTTGTTGTTGTATTTTGCCGTGCTTGTTGTTGTTGTGTTTTGTTGTTGTTGTGCTTATTTTTTGTTGTTGTTGTTGTTGCTTGTTGTTGTCTGATAAGGTATTGACGCTATTTTTTCCCGCTTTTGTGACATCAAACATTTCGAGCACTTACACGGAGACTGATTTGCATACTGGGCGGGACATACCGTTTTACCGAAGAAAACAATATACTGACTGCTTTGGGATACCACCGAACCAACCGCAACTCCTGAAGCTTAGGTATGACTTTTTATTAGTTAAATCTTTTTGTTGTTGCTTGTTGCTTGTTGTTTGTTGATGTTTGTTGTTGTTGTTGTTGTTTGTTGTTGTTGTTGTCGTTGTTATGGTTGTGCTTGTTGTTGTTGTTTGTTGTTGTATTTTGTCGTGCTTGTTGTTGTGTTTTGTTGTTGTTGTTGTGCTTGTTTCGTGTTGTTGTTGCTTGTTGTCTAATAAGGTATTGACGCTATTTTTTTTTGCTTTTGTGACATCAAACATTTCGCGCATTTACACGGAGGCTGATTTGCATACCGGTATATACCGTTTTACCGATGAAAACAATAGGATGACCCCTTTGGGACACCAACGCACCGACCGCAACTCCTGAAGCTTAGGTATGACTTTTTAATAGTTAAATCTTGTTGTTGTTCCTTGTTGCTTGTTGTTGTTTGTTGTTGTTGTTGTGCTTGTTGTGCTTGTTGTTGTTGTCTGTTGTATTTTGTCGTGTTTGTTGTGTTTTGTTGTTATTGTTGTTGTGCTTGTTGTGCTTGTTGTTGTTGTCTGTTGTATTTTGTCGTGTTTGTTGTGTTTTGTTGTTATTGTTGTTGTGCTTGTTTTTTGTTGTTGTTGTTGTTGTTGTTGTTGCTTGTTGTTGTCTGATAAGGTATTGACGCTATTTTTTCCCTTTTTTGTGACATCAAACATTTCAAGCACTTACACGGAGGCTGATTTGCATACCGGGCAGGACATACTGTTTTACCGAAGAAAACAATAGGCTGACCGCTTTGGAATACCACCGAACCGACCGCAACTCCTGAAGCTTAGGTATGACTTTTTAATAGTTAAATCTTTTTGTGCTTGTTGCTTGTTGCTTGTTTGTTGCTTGTTGTTGTTGATGTTTGTTGTATTTTGTCGTGTTTTTTGTTGTGTTTTGTTGTTATTGTTGTGCTTGTTTTTTGTTGCTGTTATTGTTGTTGTTGCTTGTTATTGTCTGTTAAAATATTGACGCATTTTTTTTTCCGCTTTTATGACGTCAAACATTTCGCGCACTTACACGGAGGCTGATTTGCATACCGGGCGGGACATACTGTTTTACCGAAGAAAACAATAGGCTGACCGCTTTGGGATACCACCCCACCGACCGCAACTTCTGAAGCTTAGGTATGATTTTTTAATAGTTAAATCTTGTTGTTGTTGTTGCTTGTTGCTTGTTGTTTGTTGATGTTTGTTGTTGTTTGTTGTTGTTGTTGTTGTTGTTGTTGTGGTTGTGGTTGTTGTTGTTTGTTGTTGTATTTTGCCGTGCTTGTTGTTGTTGTGTTTTGTTGTTGTTGTGCTTATTTTTTGTTGTTGTTGTTGTTGCTTGTTGTTGTCTGATAAGGTATTGACGCTATTTTTTCCCGCTTTTGTGACATCAAACATTTCGAGCACTTACACGGAGACTGATTTGCATACTGGTCGGGACATACCGTTTTACCGAAGAAAACAATATACTGACTGCTTTGGGATACCACCGAACCAACCGCAACTCCTGAAGCTTAGGTATGACTTTTTATTAGTTAAATCTTTTTGTTGTTGCTTGTTGCTTGTTGTTTGTTGATGTTTGTTGTTGTTGTTGTTGTTTGTTGTTGTTGTTGTCGTTGTTATGGTTGTGCTTGTTGTTGTTGTTTGTTGTTGTATTTTGTCGTGCTTGTTGTTGTGTTTTGTTGTTGTTGTTGTGCTTGTTTCGTGTTGTTGTTGCTTGTTGTCTAATAAGGTATTGACGCTATTTTTTTTTGCTTTTGTGACATCAAACATTTCGCGCATTTACACGGAGGCTGATTTGCATACCGGTATATACCGTTTTACCGATGAAAACAATAGGATGACCCCTTTGGGACACCAACGCACCGACCGCAACTCCTGAAGCTTAGGTATGACTTTTTAATAGTTAAATCTTATTGTTGTTCCTTGTTGCTTGTTGTTGTTTGTTGTTGTTGTTGTGCTTGTTGTGCTTGTTGTTGTTGTCTGTTGTATTTTGTCGTGTTTGTTGTGTTTTGTTGTTATTGTTGTTGTGCTTGTTGTGCTTGTTGTTGTTGTCTGTTGTATTTTGTCGTGTTTGTTGTGTTTTGTTGTTATTGTTGTTGTGCTTGTTTTTTGTTGTTGTTGTTGTTGTTGTTGCTTGTTGTTGTCTGATAAGGTATTGACGCTATTTTTTCCCTTTTTTGTGACATCAAACATTTCAAGCACTTACACGGAGGCTGATTTGCATACCGGGCAGGACATACTGTTTTACCGAAGAAAACAATAGGCTGACCGCTTTGGAATACCACCGAACCGACCGCAACTCCTGAAGCTTAGGTATGACTTTTTAATAGTTAAATCTTTTTGTGCTTGTTGCTTGTTGCTTGTTTGTTGCTTGTTGTTGTTGATGTTTGTTGTATTTTGTCGTGTTTTTTGTTGTGTTTTGTTGTTATTGTTGTGCTTGTTTTTTGTTGCTGTTATTGTTGTTGTTGCTTGTTATTGTCTGTTAAAATATTGACGCATTTTTTTTTCCGCTTTTATGACGTCAAACATTTCGCGCACTTACACGGAGGCTGATTTGCATACCGGGCGGGACATACTGTTTTACCGAAGAAAACAATAGGCTGACCGCTTTGGGATACCACCCCACCGACCGCAACTTCTGAAGCTTAGGTATGATTTTTTAATAGTTAAATCTTGTTGTTGTTGTTGCTTGTTGCTTGTTGTTTGTTGATGTTTGTTGTTGTTTGTTGTTGTTGTTGTTGTTGTTGTTGTGGTTGTGGTTGTTGTTGTTTGTTGTTGTATTTTGCCGTGCTTGTTGTTGTTGTGTTTTGTTGTTGTTGTGCTTATTTTTTGTTATTGTTGTTGTTGCTTGTTGTTGTCTGATAAGGTATTGACGCTATTTTTTCCCGCTTTTGTGACATCAAACATTTCGAGCACTTACACGGAGACTGATTTGCATACTGGGCGGGACATACCGTTTTACCGAAGAAAACAATATACTGACTGCTTTGGGATACCACCGAACCAACCGCAACTCCTGAAGCTTAGGTATGACTTTTTATTAGTTAAATCTTTTTGTTGTTGCTTGTTGCTTGTTGTTTGTTGATGTTTGTTGTTGTTGTTGTTGTTTGTTGTTGTTGTTGTCGTTGTTATGGTTGTGCTTGTTGTTGTTGTTTGTTGTTGTATTTTGTCGTGCTTGTTGTTGTGTTTTGTTGTTGTTGTTGTGCTTGTTTCGTGTTGTTGTTGCTTGTTGTCTAATAAGGTATTGACGCTATTTTTTTTTGCTTTTGTGACATCAAACATTTCGCGCATTTACACGGAGGCTGATTTGCATACCGGTATATACCGTTTTACCGATGAAAACAATAGGATGACCCCTTTGGGACACCAACGCACCGACCGCAACTCCTGAAGCTTAGGTATGACTTTTTAATAGTTAAATCTTGTTGTTGTTCCTTGTTGCTTGTTGTTGTTTGTTGTTGTTGTTGTGCTTGTTGTTGTCTGTTGTATTTTGCCGTGTTTGTTGTGTTTTGTTGTTATTGTTGTTGTGCTTGTTTTTTGTTGTTGTTGTTGTTGCTTGTTGTTGTCTGATAAGGTATTGACGCTATTTTTTCCTTTTTTTGTGACATCAAACATTTCGGGCACTTACACGGAGGCGGATTTGCATACCGGGCGGGACATACCGTTTTACCGAAGAAAACAATAGGCTGACCGCTACGGAATACCACCTAACCGACCGCAACTCCTAAAGCTTAGGTATGACTTTTTAATAGTTAAATCTTTTTGAGCTTGTTGCTTGTTGCTTGTTGTTTGTTGATGTTTGTTGTTGTTGTTGTTGTTTGCTATTGTTGTTGTCGTTGTTGTGGTTGTGCTTGTTGATGTTTGTTGTATTTTGTCGTGTTTGTTGTGTTTTGTTGTTATTGTTGTGCTTGTTTTTTGTTGTTGTTATTGTTGTTGTTACTTATTGTGTCTGTTAAAATATTGACGCTATTTTTTTTCCCGCTTTTATGACAATAAACATTTCGCGCACTTACACGGAGGCTGATTTGCATACCGGGCGGGACATACCATTTTACCGAAGAAAACAATAGGCTGACCGCTTTGGGATACCACCCCACCGACCGCAACTTCTGAAGCTTAGGTATGACTTTTTAATAATTAAATCCTGTTGTTGTTGTTGCTTGTTGCTTGTTGTTTGTTGATATTTGTTGTTGTTATTTGTTGTTGTTGTTGTGGTTGTGCTTGTTGTTGTTTGTTGTTGTATTTTGTCGTGCTTCTTGTTGTTGTGTTTTGTTGTTGTGCTTGTTTTTTGTTGTTGTTGTTGTTGCTTGTTGTTTTTTGATAAGATATTGACGCTATTTTTTTCCCGCTTTTGTGACATCAAACATTTCGAGTACTTACACTGAGGCTGATTTGCATACTGGGCTAGACATACCGTTTTACCGAAGAAAACAATATGCTGACCGCTTTGGGATACCACCGAACCGACCGCAACTCCTGAAGCTTAGGTATGACTTTTTATTAGTTAAATCTTTTTGTTGTTGCTTGTTGCTTGTTGTTTGTTGATGTTTGTTGTTGTTGTTGTTGTTGTTTGTTGTTGTTGTCGTTGTTGTGGTTGTGCTTGTTGTTGTTGTTTGTTGTTGTATTTTGTTGTGCTTGTTGCTGTTGTGTTTTGTTGTTGTTGTTGTGCTTGTTTTTTTGTTGTTGTTGCTTGTTGTCTAATAAGGTATTGACGCTATTTTTTTTGCTTTTGTGACATCAAACATTTCGCGCATTTATACGGAGGCTGATTTGCATATCGGTACATACCGTTTTACCGACGAAAACAATAGGATGACCCCTTTGGGACACCAACGCACCGACCGCAGCTCCTGAAGCTTAGGTATGACTTTTTAATAGTTAAATCTTGTTGTTGTTGTTCCTTGTTGCTTGTTGTTTGTTGTTGTTTGTTGTTGTTGTGCTTGTTGTTGTTGTCTGTTGTATTTTGTCGTGCTTGTTGTGTTTTGTTGTTATTGTTGTTGTGCTTGTTTTTTGTTGTTGTTGTTGTTGTTGTTGTTGCTTGTTGTTGTCTGATAAGGTATTGACGCTATTTTTTCCCTTTTTTGTGACATCAAACATTTCGAGCACTTACACGGAGGATGATTTGCATACCGGGCGGGACATACCGTTTTACCGAAGAAAACAATAGGCTGACCGCTTTGGAATACCACCGAACCGACCAAAACTCCTGAAGCTTAGGTATGACTTTTTAATAGTTAAATCTTTTTGTGCTTGTTGCTTGTTGCTTGTTGTTTGTTGATGTTTGTTGTTGTTGTTGTTGTTGTTTGCTATTGTTGTTGTCGTTGTTGTGGTTGTGCTTGTTGTTGATGTTTGTTGTATTTTGTCGTGTTTGTTGTTGTGTTTTGTTGTTATTATTGTGCTTGTTTTTCGTTGCTGTTATTGTTGTTGTTGTTTGTTATTGTCTGTTAAAATATTGACGCTTTTTTTTCCCGCTTTTATGACATCAAACATTTCGCGCACTTACACGGAGGCTGATTTGCATACCGGGCGGGACATACCGTTTTACCGAAGAAAACAATAGGCTGACCGCTTTGGGATACCACCCCACCGACCGCAACTCCGGAAGCTTAGGTATGATTTTTTAATAGTTAAATCTTGTTGTTGTTGTTGTTGCTTGTTGCTTGTTGTTTGTTGATGTCTGTTGTTGTTGTTGTTTGTTGTTGTTGTTGTTGTTGTTGTGGTTGTGCTTGTTGTTGTTGTATTTTGCCGTGCTTCTTGTTGTTGTGTTTTGTTGTTGTTGTGCTTGTTTTTTGTTGTTGTTGTTGTTGTTTTTGTTGTTGTTGTTGTTGTATGATAAGGTATTGACGCTATTTTTTTTTCCGCTTTTGTGGCATCAAACATTTCGAGCACTTACACGGAGGCTGATTTGCATACTGGGCGGGACATACTGTTTTACCGAAGAAAACAATAGGCTGACCGCTTTGGGATACCACCCCACCGACCGCAACTTCTGAAGCTTAGGTATGATTTTTTAATAGTTAAATCTTGTTGTTGTTGTTGCTTGTTGCTTGTTGTTTGTTGATGTTTGTTGTTGTTTGTTGTTGTTGTTGTTGTTGTTGTTGTGGTTGTGGTTGTTGTTGTTTGTTGTTGTATTTTGCCGTGCTTGTTGTTGTTGTGTTTTGTTGTTGTTGTGCTTATTTTTTGTTATTGTTGTTGTTGCTTGTTGTTGTCTGATAAGGTATTGACGCTATTTTTTCCCGCTTTTGTGACATCAAACATTTCGAGCACTTACACGGAGACTGATTTGCATACTGGGCGGGACATACCGTTTTACCGAAGAAAACAATATACTGACTGCTTTGGGATACCACCGAACCAACCGCAACTCCTGAAGCTTAGGTATGACTTTTTATTAGTTAAATCTTTTTGTTGTTGCTTGTTGCTTGTTGTTTGTTGATGTTTGTTGTTGTTGTTGTTGTTTGTTGTTGTTGTTGTCGTTGTTATGGTTGTGCTTGTTGTTGTTGTTTGTTGTTGTATTTTGTCGTGCTTGTTGTTGTGTTTTGTTGTTGTTGTTGTGCTTGTTTCGTGTTGTTGTTGCTTGTTGTCTAATAAGGTATTGACGCTATTTTTTTTTGCTTTTGTGACATCAAACATTTCGCGCATTTACACGGAGGCTGATTTGCATACCGGTATATACCGTTTTACCGATGAAAACAATAGGATGACCCCTTTGGGACACCAACGCACCGACCGCAACTCCTGAAGCTTAGGTATGACTTTTTAATAGTTAAATCTTGTTGTTGTTCCTTGTTGCTTGTTGTTGTTTGTTGTTGTTGTTGTGCTTGTTGTTGTCTGTTGTATTTTGCCGTGTTTGTTGTGTTTTGTTGTTATTGTTGTTGTGCTTGTTTTTTGTTGTTGTTGTTGTTGCTTGTTGTTGTCTGATAAGGTATTGACGCTATTTTTTCCTTTTTTTGTGACATCAAACATTTCGGGCACTTACACGGAGGCGGATTTGCATACCGGGCGGGACATACCGTTTTACCGAAGAAAACAATAGGCTGACCGCTACGGAATACCACCTAACCGACCGCAACTCCTAAAGCTTAGGTATGACTTTTTAATAGTTAAATCTTTTTGAGCTTGTTGCTTGTTGCTTGTTGTTTGTTGATGTTTGTTGTTGTTGTTGTTGTTTGCTATTGTTGTTGTCGTTGTTGTGGTTGTGCTTGTTGATGTTTGTTGTATTTTGTCGTGTTTGTTGTGTTTTGTTGTTATTGTTGTGCTTGTTTTTTGTTGTTGTTATTGTTGTTGTTACTTATTGTGTCTGTTAAAATATTGACGCTATTTTTTTTCCCGCTTTTATGACAATAAACATTTCGCGCACTTACACGGAGGCTGATTTGCATACCGGGCGGGACATACCATTTTACCGAAGAAAACAATAGGCTGACCGCTTTGGGATACCACCCCACCGACCGCAACTTCTGAAGCTTAGGTATGACTTTTTAATAATTAAATCCTGTTGTTGTTGTTGCTTGTTGCTTGTTGTTTGTTGATATTTGTTGTTGTTATTTGTTGTTGTTGTTGTGGTTGTGCTTGTTGTTGTTTGTTGTTGTATTTTGTCGTGCTTCTTGTTGTTGTGTTTTGTTGTTGTGCTTGTTTTTTGTTGTTGTTGTTGTTGCTTGTTGTTTTTTGATAAGATATTGACGCTATTTTTTTCCCGCTTTTGTGACATCAAACATTTCGAGTACTTACACTGAGGCTGATTTGCATACTGGGCTAGACATACCGTTTTACCGAAGAAAACAATATGCTGACCGCTTTGGGATACCACCGAACCGACCGCAACTCCTGAAGCTTAGGTATGACTTTTTATTAGTTAAATCTTTTTGTTGTTGCTTGTTGCTTGTTGTTTGTTGATGTTTGTTGTTGTTGTTGTTGTTGTTTGTTGTTGTTGTCGTTGTTGTGGTTGTGCTTGTTGTTGTTGTTTGTTGTTGTATTTTGTTGTGCTTGTTGCTGTTGTGTTTTGTTGTTGTTGTTGTGCTTGTTTTTTTGTTGTTGTTGCTTGTTGTCTAATAAGGTATTGACGCTATTTTTTTTGCTTTTGTGACATCAAACATTTCGCGCATTTATACGGAGGCTGATTTGCATATCGGTACATACCGTTTTACCGACGAAAACAATAGGATGACCCCTTTGGGACACCAACGCACCGACCGCAGCTCCTGAAGCTTAGGTATGACTTTTTAATAGTTAAATCTTGTTGTTGTTGTTCCTTGTTGCTTGTTGTTTGTTGTTGTTTGTTGTTGTTGTGCTTGTTGTTGTTGTCTGTTGTATTTTGTCGTGCTTGTTGTGTTTTGTTGTTATTGTTGTTGTGCTTGTTTTTTGTTGTTGTTGTTGTTGTTGTTGTTGCTTGTTGTTGTCTGATAAGGTATTGACGCTATTTTTTCCCTTTTTTGTGACATCAAACATTTCGAGCACTTACACGGAGGATGATTTGCATACCGGGCGGGACATACCGTTTTACCGAAGAAAACAATAGGCTGACCGCTTTGGAATACCACCGAACCGACCAAAACT
>JALAZF010000254.1:6725000-6730000 GCA_022829125.1 Lathyrus tuberosus
TTGGTGTTGTTTCTTGTTGTCTAATAAGGTACTGACGCTATTTTTTTTGCTTTTGTGACATCAAACATTTCGCGCATTTACACGGAGGCTGATTTGCATACCGGTACATACCATTTTACCGATGAAAACAATAGGATGACCCCTTTGGGACACCAATGCACCGACCGCAGCTCCTGAAGCTTAGGTATGACTTTTTAATAGTTAAATCTTGTTGTTGTTGTTCCTTGTTGCTTGTTGTTGTTTGTTGTTGTTTGTTGTTGTTGTTGTGCTTGTTGTTGTAGTCTGTTGTATTTTGTCGTGCTTGTTGTGTTTTGTTGTTATTGTTGTTGTGCTTGTTTTTTGTTGTTGTTGTTGTTGCTTGTTGTTGTCTAATAAGGTATTGACGCTATTTTTTCCCTTTTTTGTGACATCAAACATTTCGAGCACTTACACGGAGGCTGATTTGCATTCTGGGCGGGACATACCGTTTTACCGAAGAAAACAATATGCTGACCGCTTTGGGATACCACCGAACCGACCGCAACTCCTGAAGCTTAGTTATGACTTTTTATTAGTTAAATATTTTTGTTGTTGCTTGTTGCTTGTTGTTTGTTGATGTTTGTTGTTGTTGTTGTTGTTGTTTGTTGTTGTCGTTGTTGTGGTTGTGCTTGTTGTTGTTGTTTGTTGTTGTATTTTGTCGTGCTTGTTGTTGTTCTGTTTTGTTGTTGTTGTGCTTGTTTTTTGTTGTTGTTGCTTGTTGTCTAATAAGGTATTGACGCTATTTTTTTTGCTTTTGTGACATCAAACATTTCGCGCATTTACACGGAGGCTGATTTGCATACCGGTACATACCGTTTTACCGATGAAAATAATAGGATGACCCCTTTGGGACACCAATGCACCGACCGCAACTCCTAAAGCTTAGGTATGAGTTTTTAATAGTTAAATCTTGTTGTTGTTCCTTGTTTCTTGTTGTTGTTTGTTGTTTGTTGTTGTTGTTGTGCTTGTTGTTGTTGTCTGTTGTATTTTGTCGTGCTTGTTGTGTTTTGTTGTTATTGTTGTTGTGCTTGTTTTTTGTTGTTGTTGTTGTTGTTGTTGCTTGTTGTTGTCTGATAAGGTATTGACGCTATTTTTTCCCTTTTTTGTGACATCAAACATTTCGAGCACTTACACGGAGGCTGATTTGCATACCGGGCGGGACATACCGTTTTACCGAAGAAAACAATAGGCTGACCGCTTTGGGATACCACCCCACCGACCGCAACTTCTGAAGCTTAGGTATGACTTTTTAATAATTTAATCTTGTTGTTGTTGTTGCTTGTTGCTTGTTGTTTGTTGATGTTTGTTGTTGTTGTTGTTTGCTGTTGTTGTTGTTGTGGTAGTCCTTGTTGTTGTTTTTGTTGTATTTTTCCGTGCTTGTTGTTGTTCTGTTTTGTTGTCGTTGTGCTTGTTTTTTGTTGTTGTTGTTGTTGTTGTTGCTTGTTGTTGTCTTTTAAGATATTGACGCAATTTTTTTCCCGCTTTTGTGACATCAAACATTTCGAGCACTTACACGGAGGCTGATTTGCATACTGGGCGGGACATACCTTTTTACCGAAGAAAACAACATGCTGACTGCTTTGGAATACCACCGAACCGACCGCAACTCCTGAAGCTTAGGTATGACTTTTTATTAGTTAAATCTTTTTGTTGTTGCTTGTTGCTTGTTGTTTGTTGATGTTTGTTGTTGTTGTTGTTGTTGTTTGTTGTTGTTGTCGTTGTTGTGGTTGTGCTTGTTGTTGTTGTTTGTTGTTGTATTTTGTCGTGCTTGTTGTTGTTGTGTTTTGTTGTTGTTGTGCTTGTTTTTTGTTGTTGTTGCTTGTTGTCTAATAAGGTATTGGCACTATGTTTTTTGCTTTTGTGACATCAAACATTTCGCGCATTTACATGGAGGCTGATTTGCATACCGGTACATACCGTTTTACCGATGAAAACAATAGGATGACCCCTTTGGGACACCAATGCACCGAACGCAACTCCTGAAGCTTAGGTATGACTTTTTAATAGTTAAATCTTGTTGTTGTTGTTCCTTGTTGCTTGTTGTTGTTTGTTGTTGTTGTTGTGCTTGTTGTTGTTGTCTGTTGTATTTTGTCGTGCTTGTTGTGTTTTGTTGTTATTGTTGTTGTGCTTGTTTTTTGTTGTTGTTGTTGTTGTTGCTTGTTGTTGTCTGATAAGGTATTGACGCTATTTTTTCCCTTTTTTGTGACATCAAACATTTCGAGCACTTACACGGAGGCTGATTTGCATACCGGGCGGGACATACCGTTTTACCGAAGAAAACAATAGGGTGACCGCTTTGGAATACCATCGAACCGACCGCAACTCCTGAAGCTTAGGTATGACTTTTTAATAGTTAAATCTTTTTGTGCTTGTTGCTTGTTGCTTGTTGTTTGTTGATGTTTGTTGTTGTTGTTGTTGTTTGCTATTGTTGTTGTCGTTGTTGTGGTTGTGCTTGTTGTTGATGTTTGTTGTATTTTGTCGTGTTTGTTGTTGTGTTTTGTTTTTGTTGTGCTTGTTTTTTGTTGCTGTTATTGTTGTTGTTGCTTGTTATTGCCTGTTAAAATATTGACGCTATTTTTTTTCCCGTTTTATGACATCAAACATTTCGCGCACTTACACGGAGGCTGATTTGCATTCTGGGCGGGACATACCGTTTTACCGAAGAAAACAATATGCTGACCGCTTTGGGATACCACCGAACCGACCGCAACTCCTGAAGCTTAGGTATGACTTTTTATTAGTTAAATCTTTTTGTTGTTGCTTGTTGCTTGTTGTTTGTTGATGTTTGTTGTTGTTGTTGTTGTTGTTTGTTGTTGTTGTTGTTGTTGTTGTGGTTGTGCTTGTTGTTGTTGTTTGTTGTTGTATTTTGTCGTGCTTGTTGTTGTTGTGTTTTGTTGTTGTTGTGCTTGTTTTTTGTTGTTGTTGCTTGTTGTCTAATAAGGTATTGACGCTATTTTTTTTGCTTTTGTGACATCAAACATTTCGCGCATTTACACGGAGGCTGATTTGTATACCGGTACATACCGTTTTACCGATGAAAACAATAGGATGACCCCTTTGGGACACCAATGCACCGACCGCAACTCCTGAAGCTTAGGTATGACTTTTTAATAGTTAAATCTTGTTGTTGTTGTTCCTTGTTGCTTGTTGTTGTTTGTTGTTATTTGTTGTTGTTGTGCTTGTTGTTGTTGTCTGTTGTATTTTGTCGTGCTTGTTGTGTTTTGTTGTTATTGTTGTTGTGCTTGTTTTTTGTTGTTGTTGTTGTTGTTGCTTGTGGTTGTCTGATAAGGTATTGACGCTATTTTTTCCCTTTTTTGTGACATCAAACATTTCGAGCACTTACACGGAGGCTGATTTGCATACCGGGCGGGACATACCGTTTTATCGAAGAAAACAATAGGCTGACCGCTTTGGAATACCACCGAACCGACCGCAACTCCTGAAGCTTAGGTATGACTTTTTAATAGTTAAATCTTTTTGTGCTTGTTGCTTGTTGCTTGTTGTTTTTTGATGTTTGTTGTTGTTGTTGTTGTTGTTTGCTATTGTTGTTGTCGTTGTTGTGGTTGTGCTTGTTGTTGAAGTTTGTTGTATTTTGTCGTGTTTGTTGTTGTGTTTTGTTTTTGTTGTGCTTGTTTTTTGTTGCTGTTATTGTTGTTGTTGCTTGTTATTGTCTGTTAAAATATTGACGCTATTTTTTTTCCCGCCTTTATGACAACAAACATTTCGCGCACTTACACGGAGGTTGATTTGCATTCTGGGCGGGACATACCGTTTTACCGAAGAAAACAATATTCTGACCGCTTTGGGATACCACCGAACCGACCGCAACTCCTGAAGCTTAGGTATGACTTTTTATTAGTTAAATCTTTTTGTTGTTGCTTGTTGCTTGTTGTTTGTTGATGTTTGTTGTTGTTGTTGTTGTTGTTTGTTGTTGTTGTTGTTGTGGTTGTGCTTGTTGTTGTTGTTTGTTGTTGTATTTTGTTGTGTTTGTTGTTGTTGTGTTTTGTTGTTGTTGTGCTTGTTTTTTGTTGTTGTTGCTTGTTGTCTAATAAGGGATTGACGCTATTTTTTTTTGCTTTTGTGACATCAAACATTTCGCGCATTTACACGGAGGCTGATTTGCATACCGGTACATACCGTTTTACCGATGAAAATAATAGGATGACCCCTTTGGGACACCAATGCACCGACCGCAATTCCTGAAGCCTAGGTATGACTTTTTAATAGTTAAATCTTGTTGTTGTTCCTTGTTGCTTGTTGTTGTTTGTTGTTGTTTGTTGTTGTTGTTGTGCTTGTTGTTGTTGTCTGTTGTATTTTGTCGTGCTTGTTGTGTTTTCTTGTTATTGTTGTTGTGCTTGTTTTTTGTTGTTGTTGTTGTTGTTGCTTGTTGTTGTCTGATAAGGTATTGATGCTATTTTTTCCCTTTTTTGTGACATCAAACATTTCGAGCACTTACACGGAGGCTGATTTGCATACCGGGCGGGACATACCGTTTTACCGAAGAAAACAATAGGCTGACCGCTTTGGAATACCACCCCACCGACCGCAACTTCTGAAGCTTAGGTATGACTTTTTAATAATTTAATCTTGTTGTTGTTGTTGCTTGTTGCTTGTTGTTTGTTTATGTTTGTTGTTGTTGTTGTTTGTTGTTGTTGTTGTTGTGGTAGTGCTTGTTGTTGTTTTTGTTGTATTTTGCCGTGCTTGTTGTTGTTTTGCTTTGTTGTCGTTGTGCTTGTTTTTTGTTGTTGTTGTTGTTGTTGTTGTTATTGTTGTTGTCTGATAAGATATTGACGCAATTTTTTTCCCGCTTTTGTGACATCAAACATTTCGAGCACTTACACGGAGGCTGATTTGCATACTGGGCGGGACATACCTTTTTACCGAAGAAAACAATATGCTGACCGCTTTGGGATACCACCGAACCGACCGCAACTCCTGAAGCTTAGGTATGAATTTTTATTAGTTAAATCTTTTTGTTGTTG
>JALAZF010000254.1:6735000-6767500 GCA_022829125.1 Lathyrus tuberosus
GCGCACTTACACGGAGGCTGATTTGCATACCGGGCAGGACATACCGTTTTACCGAAGAAAACAATTGGCTGACCGCTTTGGGATACCACCCCACCGACCGCAACTCCTGAAGCTTAGGTATGATTTTTTAATAGTTAAATCTTGTTATTGTTGTTGTTGTTGCTTGTTGCTTGTTGTTTGTTGATGTTTGTTGTTGTTTGTTGTTGTTGTTGATGTGGTTGTGCTTGTTGTTGCTGTTGTTGTTTGTTGTTGTATTTTGCCGTGCTTGTTGTTGTTGTGTTTTGTTGTTGTTGTGCTTGTTTTTGGTTGTTGTTGTTGTTGCTTGTTGTCTGATAAGGTATTGACGCTATTTTTTTCCCGCTTTTGTGACATCAAACATTTCGAGCACTTACACGGAGGCTGATTTGCATACTGGGCGGGACATACCGTTTTACCGAAGAAAACAATATGCTGACCGCTTTGGGATACCACCGAACCAACCGCAACTCCTGAAGCTTAGGTATGACTTTTTATTAGTTAAATCTTTTTGTTGTTGCCTGTTGCTTGTTGTTTGTTGATGTTTGTTGTTGTTGTTGTTGTTTGTTGTTGTTGTTGTCGTTGTTGTGGTTGTGCTTGTTGTTGTTGTTTGTTGTTGTATTTTGTCGTGCTTGTTGTTGTTGTGTTTTGTTGTTGTTGTTGTGCTTGTTTTTTGTTGTTGTTGCTTGTTGTCTAATAAGGTATTGACGCTATTTTTTTTTTATTTTGTGACATCAAACATTTCGCGCATTTACACGGAGGCTGATTTGCATACCGGTATATACCGTTTTACCGATGAAAACAATAGGATGACCCCTTTGGGACACCAACGCACCGACCGCAACTCTTGAAGCTTAGGTATGACTTTTTAATAGTTAAATCTTGTTGTTGTTCCTTGTTTCTTGTTGTTTGTTGTTGTTGTTGTGCTTGTTGTGCTTGTTGTTGTTGTCTGTTGTATTTTGTCGTGTTTGTTGTGTTTTGTTGTTATTGTTGTTGTGCTTGTTTTTTATTGTTGTTGTTGTTGCTTGTTGTTGTCTGGTAAGGTATTGACGCTATTTTTTCCTTTTTTTGTGACATCAAACATTTCGAGCACTTACACGGAGGCTGATTTGCATACCGGGCGGGACATACCGTTTTACCGAAGAAAACAATAGGCTGACCGCTTTGGAATACCACCGAGCCGACCGCCACTCCTGAAGCTTAGGTATGACTTTTTAATAGTTAAATGTTTTTGAGCTTGTTGCTTGTTGCTTGTTGTTTGTTGATGTTTGTTGTTGTTGTTTGCTATTGTTGTTGTCGTTGTTGTGGTTGTGCTTGTTGATGTTTGTTGTATTTTGTCGTGTTTGTTGTGTTTTGTTGTTATTGTTGTGCTTGTTTTTTTGTTGTTGTTATTGTTGTTGTTGCTTATTGTTGTCTGTTAAAATATTGAAGCTATTTTTTTTCCATTTTATGACATCAAACATTTCGCGCACTTACACGGAGGCTGATTTGCATACCGGGCGGGACATACCGTTTTACCGAAGAAAACAATAGGCTGACCGCTTTGGGATACCACCTCACCAACCGCAACTTCTGAAGCTTATGTATGACTTTTTAATAATTTAATCTTGTTGTTGTTGTTGCTTGTTGCTTGTTGTTTGTTTATGTTTGTTGTTGTTGTTGTTTGTTGTTGTTGTTGTTGTTGTTGTTGTGGTAGTGATTATTGTTGTTTTTGTTGTATTTTGCAGTGCTTGTTGTTGTTTTGTTTTGTTGTCGTTGTGCTTGTTTTTTGTTGTTGTTGTTGTTGTTGTTGCTTGTTGTCTGATAAGATATTGACGCAATTTTTTTCCCGCTTTTGTGACATCAAACATTTCGAGCACTTACACGGAGGCTGATTTGCATACTGGGCGGGACATACCTTTTTACCGAAGAAAACAATATGCTGACCGCTTTGGGATACCACCGAACCGACCGCGACTCCTGAAGCTTAGGTATGACTTTTTATTAGTTAAATCTTTTTGTTGTTGCTTGTTGCTTGTTGTTTGTTGATGTTGTTTGTTGTTGTCGTTGTTGTTTGTTGTTGTTGTCGTTGTTGTGGTTGTGCTTGTTGTTGTTGTTTGTTGTTGTATTTTTTTTCGTGCTTGTTGTTGTTATGTTTTGTTGTTGTTGTGCTTGTTTTTTGTTGTTGTTGTTGTTGTTGTTGCTTGTTGTTGTCTGATAAGGTATTGACGCTATTTTTTCCCTTTTTTGTGACATCAAACATTTCGAACACTTACACGGAGGCTGATTTGCATACCGGGCGGGACATACCGTTTTACCGAAGAAAACAATAGGCTGACCGCTTTGGAATACCACCGAACCGACCGCAACTCCTGAAGCTTAGGTATGACTTTTTAATAGTTAAATCTTTTTGTGCTTGTTGCTTGTTGCTTGTTGTTTGTTGATGTTTGTTGTTGTTGTTGTTGTTGTTTGCTATTGTTGTTGTCGTTGTTGTGGTTGTGCTTGTTGTTGATGTTTGTTGTATTTTGTCGTGTTTGTTGTTGTGTTTTGTTTTTGTTGTGCTTGTTTTTTGTTGCTGTTATTGTTGTTGTTGCTTGTTATTGTCTGTTAAAATATTGACGCAATTTTTTTTCCCGCTTTTATGACATCAAACATTTCGCGCACTTACACGGAGGCTGATTTGCATTCTGGGCGGGACATACCGTTTTACCGAAGAAAACAATATGCTGACCGCTTTGGGATACCACCGAACCGACCGCAACTCCTAAAGCTTAGGTATGACTTTTTATTAGTTAAATCTTTTTGTTGTTGCTTGTTGCTTGTTGTTTGTTGATGTTTGTTGTTGTTGTTGTTGTTGTTGTTGTTTGTTGTTGTTGTTGTTGTGGTTGTGCTTGTTGTTGTTTGTTGTTGTACTTTGTCGTGCTTGTTGTTGTTGTGTTTTGTTGTTGTTGTGCTTGTTTTTTGTTGTTGTTTCTTGTTGTCTAATAAGGTATTGACGCTATTTTTTTTGCTTTTGTGACATCAAACATTTCGCGCATTTACACGGAGGCTGATTTGCATACCGGTACATACCGTTTTACCGATGAAACTAATAGGATGACCCCTTTGGAACACCAATGCGCCGACCGCAACTCCTGAAGCTTAGGTATGACTTTTTAATAGTTAAATCTTGTTGTTGTTCCTTGTTGCTTGTTGTTGTTTGTTGTTGTTTGTTGTTGTTGTTCTGCTTGTTGTTGTTGTCTGTTGTATTTTGTCGTGCTTGTTGTGTTTTGTTGTTATTGTTGTTGTGCTTGTTTTTCGTTGTTGTTGTTGTTGTTGCTTGTTGTTGTCTGATAAGGTATTGACGCTATTTTTTCCCTTTTTTGTGACATCAAACATTTCGAGCACTTACACGGAGGCTGATTTGCATACCGGGCGGGACATACCGTTTTACCGAAGAAAATAATAGGCTAACCGCTTTGGGATACCACCCCACCGACCGCAACTTCTGAAGCTTAGGTATGACTTTTTAATAATTTAATCTTGTTGTTGTTGTTGCTTGTTGCTTGTTGTTTGTTGATGTTTGTTGTTGTTGTTGTTTGTTGTTGTTGTTGTGTTAGTGCTTGTTGTTGTTTTTGTTGTATTTTTCCGTGCTTGTTGTTGTTCTGTTTTGTTGTCGTTGTGCTTGTTTTTTGTTGTTGTTGTTGTTGTTGTTGTTGTTGCTTGTTGTTGTCTGATAAGATATTGACGCAATTTTTTTCCCGCTTTTGTGACATCAAACATTTCGAGCACTTACACGGAGGCTGATTTGCATACTGGGCGGGACATACCTTTTTACCGAAGAAAACAATATGCTGACCGCTTTGGGATACCACCGAACCGACCGCAACTCCTGAAGCTTAGGTATGACTTTTTTTTAGTTAAATCTTTTTGTTGTTGCTTGTTGCTTGTTGTTTGTTAATGTTTGTTGTTGCTGTTTGTTGTTGTTGTCGTTGTTGTGGTTGTGCTTGTTGTTGTTGTTTGTTGTTGTATTTTGTCGTGCTTGTTGTTGTTGTTGTGTTTTGTTGTTGTTGTGCTTGTTTTTTGTTGTTGTTGCTTGTTGTCTAATAAGGTATTGACGCTATTTTTTTTTGCTTTTGTGACATCAAACATTTCGCGCATTTACACGGAGGCTGATTTGCATACCGGTACATACCGTTTTACCGATGAAAACAATAGGATGACCCCTTTGGGACACCAATGCACCGACCGCAACTCCTAAAGCTTAGGTATGACTTTTTAATCGTTAAATCTTGTTGTTGTTGTTGTTCCTTGTTGCTTGTTGTTGTTTGTTGTTGTTTGTTGTTGTTGTTGTGCTTGTTGTTGTTGTCTGTTGTATTTTGTCGTGCTTGTTGTGTTTTGTTGTTATTGTTGTTGTGCTTGTTTTTTGTTGTTGTTGTTGTTGTTGCTTGTTGTTGTCTGATAAGGTATTGACGCTATTTTTTCCCTTTTTTGTGACATCAAATATTTCGAGCACTTACACGGAGGCTGATTTGCATACCGGGCGGGACATACCGTTTTACCGAAGAAAACAATAGGCTGACCGCTTTGGAATACCACCGAACCGACCGCAACTCCTGAAGCTTATGTATGACTTTTTAATAGTTAAATCTTTTTGTGCTTGTTGCTTGTTGCTTGTTATTTGTTGATGTTTGTTGTTGTTGTTGTTGTTGTTTGCTATTGTTGTTGTCGTTGTTGTGGTTGTGCTTGTTGTTGATGTTTGTTGTATTTTGTCGTGTTTGTTGTTGTGTTTTGTTTTTGTTGTGCTTGTTTTTTGTTGCTGTTATTGTTGTTGTTGCTTGTTATTGTCTGTTAAAATATTGACGCTATTTTTTTTCCCGCTTTTATGACATCAAACATTTCGCGCACTTACACGGAGGCTGATTTGCATTCTGGGCGGGACATACCGTTTTACCGAAGAAAAGAATATGCTGACCGCTTTGGGATACCACCGAACCGACCGCAACTCCTGAAGCTTAAGTATGACTTTTTATTAGTTAAATCTTTTTGTTGTTGCTTGTTGCTTGTTGTTTGTTGATGTTTGTTGTTGTTGTTGTTGTTTGTTGTTGTTGTTGTTGTGGTTGTGCTTGTTGTTGTTGTTTGTTGTTGTATTTTGTCGTGCTTGTTGTTGTTGTGTTTTGTTGTTGTGCTTGTTTTTTGTTGTTGTTGCTTGTTGTCTAATAAGGTATTGACGCTATTTTTTTTGCTTTTGTGACATCAAACATTTCGCGCACTTACACGGAGGCTGATTTGCATTCTGGGCGGGACATACCGTTTTACCGAAGAAAATAATATGCTGACCGCTTTGGGACACCACCGAACCGACCGCAACTCCTGAAGCTTAAGTATGACTTTTTATTAGTTAAATCTTTTTGTTGTTGCTTGTTGCTTGTTGTTTGTTGATGTTTGTTGTTGTTGTTGTTGTTGTTGTTCGTTGTTGTTGTTGTTGTGGTTGTGCTTGTTGTTGTTGTTTGTTGTTGTATTTTGTCGTGCTTGTTGTTGTTGTGTTTTGTTGTTGTGCTTGTTTTTTGTTGTTGTTGCTTGTTGTCTAATAAGGTATTGACGCTATTTTTTTTGCTTTTGTGACATCAAACATTTCGCGCATTTACACGGAGGCTGATTTGCATACTGGTACATACCGTTTTACCGATGAAAATAATAGGATGACCCCTTTGGGACACCAATGCACCGACCGCAACTCCTGAAGCTTAGGTATGACTTTTTAATAGTTAAATCTTGTTGTTGTTCCTTGTTGCTTGTTGTTGTTTGTTGTTGTTTGTTGTTGTTGTTGTGCTTGTTGTTGTTGTCTGTTGTATTTTGTCGTGCTTGTTGTGTTTTGTTGTTATTGTTGTTGTGCTTGTTTTTTGTTGTTGTTGTTGTTGTTGCTTGTTGTTGTTTGATAAGGTATTGACGCTATTTTTTCCCTTTTTTGTGACATCAAACATTTCGAGCACTTACACGGAGGCTGATTTGCATACCGGGCGGAACATACCGTTTTACCGAAGAAAACAATAGGCTGACCGCTTTGGAATACCACCGAACCGACCGCAACTCCTGAAGCTTAGGTATGACTTTTTAATACTTAAATCTTTTTATGCTTGTTGCTTGTTGCTTGTTGTTTGTTGATGTTTGTTGTTGTTGTTGTTGTTTGCTATTGTTGTTGTCTTTGTTGTGGTTGTGCTTGTTGTTGATGTGTGTTGTATTTTGTCGTGTTTGTTGTTGTGTTTTGTTGTTATTGTTGTGCTTGTTTTTTGTTGCTGTTATTGTTGTTGTTGCTTGTTATTGTTTGTTAAAATATTGACGCTATTTTTTTCCCGCTTTTATGACATCAAACATTTCGCGCACTTACACGGAGGCTGATTTGCATACCGGGCAGGACATACCATTTTACCGAAGAAAACAATAGGTTGACCGCTTTGGGATACCACCCCACCGACCGCAACTCCTGAAGCTTAGGTATGATTTTTTAAAAGTTAAATCTTGTTGTTGTTGTTGTTGTTGCTTGTTGCTTTTTGTTTGTTGATGTTTGTTGTTGTTTGTTGTTGTTGTTGTTGTGGTTGTGCTTGTTGTTGTTGTTTGTTGTTGTATTTTGCCGTGCTTGTTGCTGTTGTGTTTTGTTGTTGTTGTGCTTGTTTTTTGTTGTTGTTGTTGTTGTTGCTTGTTGTCTGATAAGGTATTGACGCTATTTTTTTCCAGCTTTTGTGACATCAAACATTTCGAGCACTTAAACGGAGGCTGATTTGCATACTGGGCGGGACATACCGTTTTACCGAAGAAAATAATATGCTGACCGCTTTGGGATACCACCGAACCAACCGCAACTCCTGAAGCTTAGGTATGACTTTTTAATAGTTAAATCTTTTTGTGCTTGTTGCTTGTTGCTTGTTGTTTGTTGATGTTTGTTGTTGTTGTTGTTGTTTGCTATTGTTGTTGTCGTTGTTGTGGTTGTGCTTGTTGTTGATGTTTGTTGTATTTTGTCGTGTTTGTTGTTGTGTTTTGTTTTTGTTGTGCTTGTTTTTTGTTGTAGTTATTGTTGTTGTTGCTTTTTATTGTCTGTTAAAATATTGACGCTATTTTTTTCCCGCTTTTATGACATCAAACATTTCGCGCACTTACACGGAGGATGATTTGCATTCTGGGCGGGACATACCATTTTACCGAAGAAAATAATATGCTGACCGCTTTGGGATACCACCGAACCGACCACAACTCCTGAAGCTTAGGTATGACTTTTTATTAGTTAAATCTTTTTGTTGTTGCTTGTTGCTTGTTGTTTGTTGATGTTTGTTGTTGTTGTTTGTTGTTGTTGTCGTTGTTGTGGTTATGCTTGTTGTTGTTGTTTGTTGTTGTATTTTGTCGTGCTTGTTGTTGTTGTGTTTTGTTGTTGTTGTGCTTGTTTTTTGTTATTGTTGCTTGTTGTCTAATAAGGTATTGACGCTATTTTTTTTGCTTTTGTGACATCAAACATTTCGCGCATTTACACGGAGGCTGATTTGCATACCGGTACATACCGTTTTTCCGGTGAAAATAATAGGATGACCCCTTTGGGACACCAATGCACCGACCGCAACTCCTGAAGCTTTGGTATGCCTTTTTAATAGTTAAATCTTGTTGTTGTTCCTTGTTGCTTGTTGTTGTTTGTTGTTGTTTGTTGTTGTTGTTGTGCTTGTTGTTGTTGTCTGTTGTATTTTGTCGTGCTTGTTGTGTTTTGTTGTTATTGTTGTTGTGCTTGTTTTTTGTTGTTTTTGTTGTTGTTGTTGTTGCTTGTTGTTGTCTGATAAGGTATTGACGCTCTTTTTTCCCTTTTTTGTGACATCAAACATTTCGAGCACTTACAAGGAGGCTGATTTGCATACCGGGCGGGACATACCGTTTTACCGAAGAAAACAATAGGCTGACCGCTTTGGGATACCACCCCACCGACCGCAACTTCTGAAGCTTAGGTATGACTTTTTAATAATTTAATCTTGTTGTTGTTGTTGCTTGTTGCTTGTTGTTTGTTGATGTTTGTTGTTGTTGTTGTTTGTTGTTGTTGTTGTTGTGGTAGTGCTTGTTGTTGTTTTTGTTGTATTTTGCCGTGCTTGTTGTTGTTCTGTTTTGTTGTCGTTGTTCTTGTTTTTTGTTGTTGTTGTTGTTGTTGTTGCTTGTTGTTGTCTGATAAGATATTGACGCAATTTTTTTCCCGCTTTTGTGACATCAAACATTTCGAGCACTTACACGGAGGCTGATTTGCATAATGGGCGGGACATACCTTTTTACCGAAGAAAACAATATGCTGACCGCTTTGGGATACCACCGAACCGACCGCAACTCCTGAAGCTTAGGTATGACTTTTTATTAGTTAAATCTTTTTGTTGTTGCTTGTTGCTTGTTGTTTGTTGATGTTTGTTGTTGTTGTTTGTTGTTGTTGTCGTTGTTGTGGTTATGCTTGTTGTTGTTGTTTGTTGTTGTATTTTGTCGTGCTTGTTGTTGTTGTGTTTTGTTGTTGTTGTGCTTGTTTTTTGTTGTTGTTGCTTGTTGTCTAATAAGGTATTGACGCTATTTTTTTTTCTTTTGTGACATCAAACATTTTGCGCATTAACACGGAGGCTGATTTGCATACCGGTACATACCGTTTTACCGATGAAAACAATAGGATGACCCCTTTGGGACACCAATGCACCGACCGCAACTCCTGAAGCTTAGGTATGACTTTTTAATAGTTAAATCTTGTTGTTGTTGTTCCTTGTTGCTTGTTGTTGTTTGTTGTTGTTTGTTGTTGTTGTTGTGCTTGTTGTTGTTGTCTGTTGTATTTTGTCGTGCTTGTTGTGTTTTGTTGTTATTGTTGTTGTGCTTGTTTTTTGTTGTTGTTGTTGTTGTTGCTTGTTGTTGTCTGATAAGGTATTGACGCTATTTTTTCCCTTTTTTGTGACATCAAACATTTCGAGCACTTACACGGAGGCTGATTTGCATACCGGGCGGGACATACCGTTTTACCGAAGAAAACAATAGGCTGACCGCTTTGGAATACCACCGAACCGACCGCAACTCCTGAAGCTTAGGTATGACTTTTTAATACTTAAATATTTTTGTGCTTGTTGCTTGTTGCTTGTTGTTTGTTGATGTTTGTTGTTGTTGTTGTTGTTTGCTATTGTTGTTGTCTTTGTTGTGGTTGTGCTTGTTGTTGATGTGTGTTGTATTTTGTCGTGTTTGTTGTTGTGTTTTGTTGTTATTGTTGTGCTTGTTTTTTGTTGCTGTTATTGTTGTTGTTGCTTGTTATTGTCTGTTAAAATATTGACGCTATTTTTTTCCCGCTTTTATGACATCAAACATTTCGCGCACTTACACGGAGGCTGATTTGCATACCGGGCAGGACATACCATTTTACCGAAGAAAACAATAGGCTGACCGCTTTGGGATACCACCCCACCGACCGCAACTCCTGAAGCTTAGGTATGATTTTTTAAATGTTAAATCTTGTTGTTGTCGTTGTTGTTGCTTGTTGCTTGTTGTTTGTTGATGTTTGTTGTTGTTTGTTGTTGTTGTTGTTGTGGTTGTGCTTTTTGTTGTTGTTTGTTGTTGTATTTTGTCGTGCCTGTTGTTGTTGTGTTTTGTTGTTGTTGTGCTTGTTTTTTGTTGTTGTTGTTGTTGTTGTTGCTTGTTGTCTGATAAGGTATTGACGCTATTTTTTTCCCGCTTTTGTGACATCAAACATTTCGAGCACTTACACGGAGGCTGATTTGCATACTGGGCGGGACATACCGTTTTACCGAAGAAAACAATATGCTGACCGCTTTGGGATACCACCGAACCAACCGCAACTCCTGAAGCTTAGGTATGACTTTTTAATAGTTAAATCTTTTTGTGCTTGTTGCTTGTTGCTTGTTGTTTGTTGATGTTTGTTGTTGTTGTTGTTGTTGTTGTTTGCTATTGTTGTTGTCGTTGTTGTGGTTGTGCTTGTTGTTGATGTTTGTTGTATTTTGTCGTGTTTGTTGTTGTGTTTTGTTTTTGTTGTGCTTGTTTTTTGTTGCTGTTATTGTTGTTGTTGCTTTTTATTGTCTGTTAAAATATTGACGCTATTTTTTTCCCGCTTTTATGACATCAAACATTTCGCGCACTTACACGGAGGATGATTTGCATTCTGGGCGGGACATACCATTTTACCGAAGAAAATAATATGCTGACCGCTTTGGGATACCACCGAACCGACCGCAACTCCTGAAGCTTAGGTATGACTTTTTATTAGTTAAATCTTTTTGTTGTTGCTTGTTGCTTGTTGTTTGTTGATGTTTGTTGTTGTTGTTTGTTGTTGTTGTCGTTGTTGTGGTTATGCTTGTTGTTGTTGTTTGTTGTTGTATTTTGTCGTGCTTGTTGTTGTTGTGTTTTGTTGTTGTTGTGCTTGTTTTTTGTTGTTGTTGCTTGTTGTCTAATAAGGTATTGACGCTATTTTTTTTGCTTTTGTGACATCAAACATTTCGCGCATTTACACGGAGGCTGATTTGCATACCGGTACATACCGTTTTTCCGGTGAAAATAATAGGATGACCCCTTTGGGACACCAATGCACCGACCGCAACTCCTGAAGCTTAGGTATGCCTTTTTAATAGTTAAATCTTGTTGTTGTTCCTTGTTGCTTGTTGTTGTTTGTTGTTGTTTGTTGTTGTTGTTGTGCTTGTTGTTGTTGTCTGTTGTATTTTGTCGTGCTTGTTGTGTTTTGTTGTTATTGTTGTTGTGCTTGTTTTTTGTTGTTTTTGTTGTTGTTGTTGCTTGTTGTTGTCTGATAAGGTATTGACGCTCTTTTTTCCCTTTTTTGTGACATCAAACATTTCGAGCACTTACAAGGAGGCTGATTTGCATACCGGGCGGGACATACCGTTTTACCGAAGAAAACAATAGGCTGACCGCTTTGGGATACCACCCCACCGACCGCAACTTCTGAAGCTTAGGTATGACTTTTTAATAATTTAATCTTGTTGTTGTTGTTGCTTGTTGCTTGTTGTTTGTTGATGTTTGTTGTTGTTGTTGTTTGTTGTTGTTGTTGTTGTGGTAGTGCTTGTTGTTGTTTTTGTTGTATTTTGCCGTGCTTGTTGTTGTTCTGTTTTGTTGTCGTTGTTCTTGTTTTTTGTTGTTGTTGTTGTTGTTGTTGCTTGTTGTTGTCTGATAAGATATTGACGCAATTTTTTTCCCGCTTTTGTGACATCAAACATTTCGAGCACTTACACGGAGGCTGATTTGCATAATGGGCGGGACATACCTTTTTACCGAAGAAAACAATATGCTGACCGCTTTGGGATACCACCGAACCGACCGCAACTCCTGAAGCTTAGGTATGACTTTTTATTAGTTAAATCTTTTTGTTGTTGCTTGTTGCTTGTTGTTTGTTGATGTTTGTTGTTGTTGTTTGTTGTTGTTGTCGTTGTTGTGGTTATGCTTGTTGTTGTTGTTTGTTGTTGTATTTTGTCGTGCTTGTTGTTGTTGTGTTTTGTTGTTGTTGTGCTTGTTTTTTGTTGTTGTTGCTTGTTGTCTAATAAGGTATTGACGCTATTTTTTTTCTTTTGTGACATCAAACATTTTGCGCATTAACACGGAGGCTGATTTGCATACCGGTACATACCGTTTTACCGATGAAAACAATAGGATGACCCCTTTGGGACACCAATGCACCGACCGCAACTCCTGAAGCTTAGGTATGACTTTTTAATAGTTAAATCTTGTTGTTGTTGTTCCTTGTTGCTTGTTGTTGTTTGTTGTTGTTTGTTGTTGTTGTTGTGCTTGTTGTTGTTGTCTGTTGTATTTTGTCGTGCTTGTTGTGTTTTGTTGTTATTGTTGTTGTGCTTGTTTTTTGTTGTTGTTGTTGTTGTTGCTTGTTGTTGTCTGATAAGGTATTGACGCTATTTTTTCCCTTTTTTATGACATCAAACATTTCGAGCACTTACACGGAGGCTGATTTGCATACCGGGCGGGACATACCGTTTTACCGAAGAAAACAATAGGCTGACCGCTTTGGAATACCACCGAACCGACCGCAACTCCTGAAGCTTAGGTATGACTTTTTAATACTTAAATCTTTTTGTGCTTGTTGCTTGTTGCTTGTTGTTTGTTGATGTTTGTTGTTGTTGTTGTTGTTTGCTATTGTTGTTGTCTTTGTTGTGGTTGTGCTTGTTGTTGATGTGTGTTGTATTTTGTCGTGTTTGTTGTTGTGTTTTGTTGTTATTGTTGTGCTTGTTTTTTGTTGCTGTTATTGTTGTTGTTGCTTGTTATTGTCTGTTAAAATATTGACGCTATTTTTTTCCCGCTTTTATGACATCAAACATTTCGCGCACTTACACGGAGGCTGATTTGGATACCGGGCAGGACATACCATTTTACCGAAGAAAACAATAGGCTGACCGCTTTGGGATACCACCCCACCGACCGCAACTCCTGAAGCTTAGGTATGATTTTTTAAAAGTTAAATCTTGTTGTTGTCGTTGTTGTTGCTTGTTGCTTGTTGTTTGTTGATGTTTGTTGTTGTTTGTTGTTGTTGTTGTTGTGGTTGTGCTTGTTGTTGTTGTTTGTTGTTGTATTTTGTCGTGCTTGTTGTTGTTGTGTTTTGTTGTTGTTGTGCTTGTTTTTTGTTGTTGTTGTTGTTGTTGTTGCTTGTTGTCTGATAAGGTATTGACGCTATTTTTTTCCCGCTTTTGTGACATCAAACATTTCGAGCACTTACACGGAGGCTGATTTGCATACTGGGCGGGACATACCGTTTTACCGAAGAAAACAATATGCTGACCGCTTTGGGATACCACCGAACCAACCGCAACTCCTGAAGCTTAGGTATGACTTTTTAATAGTTAAATCTTTTTGTGCTTGTTGCTTGTTGCTTGTTGTTTGTTGATGTTTGTTGTTGTTGTTGTTGTTGTTTGCTATTGTTGTTGTCGTTGTTGTGGTTGTGCTTGTTGTTGATGTTTGTTGTATTTTGTCGTGTTTGTTGTTGTGTTTTGTTTTTGTTGTGCTTGTTTTTTGTTGCTGTTATTGTTGTTGTTGCTTTTTATTGTCTGTTAAAATATTGACGCTATTTTTTTCCCGCTTTTATGACATCAAACATTTCGCGCACTTACACGGAGGATGATTTGCATTCTGGGCGGGACATACCATTTTACCGAAGAAAATAATATGCTGACCGCTTTGGGATACCACCGAACCGACCGCAACTCCTGAAGCTTAGGTATGACTTTTTATTAGTTAAATCTTTTTGTTGTTGCTTGTTGCTTGTTGTTTGTTGATGTTTGTTGTTGTTGTTTGTTGTTGTTGTCGTTGTTGTGGTTATGCTTGTTGTTGTTGTTTGTTGTTGTATTTTGTCGTGCTTGTTGTTGTTGTGTTTTGTTGTTGTTGTGCTTGTTTTTTGTTGTTGTTGCTTGTTGTCTAATAAGGTATTGACGCTATTTTTTTTGCTTTTGTGACATCAAACATTTCGCGCATTTACACGGAGGCTGATTTGCATACCGGTACATACCGTTTTTCCGGTGAAAATAATAGGATGACCCCTTTGGGACACCAATGCACCGACCGCAACTCCTGAAGCTTAGGTATGCCTTTTTAATAGTTAAATCTTGTTGTTGTTCCTTGTTGCTTGTTGTTGTTTGTTGTTGTTTGTTGTTGTTGTTGTGCTTGTTGTTGTTGTCTGTTGTATTTTGTCGTGCTTGTTGTGTTTTGTTGTTATTGTTGTTGTGCTTGTTTTTTGTTGTTTTTGTTGTTGTTGTTGCTTGTTGTTGTCTGATAAGGTATTGACGCTCTTTTTTCCCTTTTTTGTGACATCAAACATTTCGAGCACTTACAAGGAGGCTGATTTGCATACCGGGCGGGACATACCGTTTTACCGAAGAAAACAATAGGCTGACCGCTTTGGGATACCACCCCACCGACCGCAACTTCTGAAGCTTAGGTATGACTTTTTAATAATTTAATCTTGTTGTTGTTGTTGCTTGTTGCTTGTTGTTTGTTGATGTTTGTTGTTGTTGTTGTTTGTTGTTGTTGTTGTTGTGGTAGTGCTTGTTGTTGTTTTTGTTGTATTTTGCCGTGCTTGTTGTTGTTCTGTTTTGTTGTCGTTGTTCTTGTTTTTTGTTGTTGTTGTTGTTGTTGTTGCTTGTTGTTGTCTGATAAGATATTGACGCAATTTTTTTCCCGCTTTTGTGACATCAAACATTTCGAGCACTTACACGGAGGCTGATTTGCATAATGGGCGGGACATACCTTTTTACCGAAGAAAACAATATGCTGACCGCTTTGGGATACCACCGAACCGACCGCAACTCCTGAAGCTTAGGTATGACTTTTTATTAGTTAAATCTTTTTGTTGTTGCTTGTTGCTTGTTGTTTGTTGATGTTTGTTGTTGTTGTTTGTTGTTGTTGTCGTTGTTGTGGTTATGCTTGTTGTTGTTGTTTGTTGTTGTATTTTGTCGTGCTTGTTGTTGTTGTGTTTTGTTGTTGTTGTGCTTGTTTTTTGTTGTTGTTGCTTGTTGTCTAATAAGGTATTGACGCTATTTTTTTTTCTTTTGTGACATCAAACATTTTGCGCATTAACACAGAGGCTGATTTGCATACCGGTACATACCGTTTTACCGATGAAAACAATAGGATGACCCCTTTGGGACACCAATGCACCGACCGCAACTCCTGA
The DNA here is from genome assembly GCA_022829125.1 of Lathyrus tuberosus. Classification (NCBI taxonomy): domain Eukaryota; kingdom Viridiplantae; phylum Streptophyta; class Magnoliopsida; order Fabales; family Fabaceae; genus Lathyrus; species Lathyrus tuberosus. Next base: position 6,749,651 of record JALAZF010000254.1, read on the forward strand.
AGCTTAGGTATGACTTTTTAATAGTTAAATCTTGTTGTTGTTGTTCCTTGTTGCTTGTTGTTGTTTGTTGTTGTTTGTTGTTGTTGTTGTGCTTGTTGTTGTTGTCTGTTGTATTTTGTCGTGCTTGTTGTGTTTTGTTGTTATTGTTGTTGTGCTTGTTTTTTGTTGTTGTTGTTGTTGTTGCTTGTTGTTGTCTGATAAGGTATTGACGCTATTTTTTCCCTTTTTTGTGACATCAAACATTTCGAGCACTTACACGGAGGCTGATTTGCATACCGGGCGGGACATACCGTTTTACCGAAGAAAACAATAGGCTGACCGCTTTGGAATACCACCGAACCGACCGCAACTCCTGAAGCTTAGGTATGACTTTTTAATACTTAAATCTTTTTGTGCTTGTTGCTTGTTGCTTGTTGTTTGTTGATGTTTGTTGTTGTTGTTGTTGTTTGCTATTGTTGTTGTCTTTGTTGTGGTTGTGCTTGTTGTTGATGTGTGTTGTATTTTGTCGTGTTTGTTGTTGTGTTTTGTTGTTATTGTTGTGCTTGTTTTTTGTTGCTGTTATTGTTGTTGTTGCTTGTTATTGTCTGTTAAAATATTGACGCTATTTTTTTCCCGCTTTTATGACATCAAACATTTCGCGCACTTACACGGAGGCTGATTTGTATACCGGGCAGGACATACCATTTTACCGAAGAAAACAATAGGCTGACCGCTTTGGGATACCACCCCACCGACCGCAACTCCTGAAGCTTAGGTATGATTTTTTAAAAGTTAAATCTTGTTGTTGTCGTTGTTGTTGCTTGTTGCTTGTTGTTTGTTGATGTTTGTTGTTGTTTGTTGTTGTTGTTGTTGTGGTTGTGCTTGTTGTTGTTGTTTGTTGTTGTATTTTGTCGTGCTTGTTGTTGTTGTGTTTTGTTGTTGTTGTGCTTGTTTTTTGTTGTTGTTGTTGTTGTTGTTGCTTGTTGTCTGATAAGGTATTGACGCTATTTTTTTCCCGCTTTTGTGACATCAAACATTTCGAGCACTTACACGGAGGCTGATTTGCATACTGGGCGGGACATACCGTTTTACCGAAGAAAACAATATGCTGACCGCTTTGGGATACCACCGAACCAACCGCAACTCCTGAAGCTTAGGTATGACTTTTTAATAGTTAAATCTTTTTGTGCTTGTTGCTTGTTGCTTGTTGTTTGTTGATGTTTGTTGTTGTTGTTGTTGTTGTTTGCTATTGTTGTTGTCGTTGTTGTGGTTGTGCTTGTTGTTGATGTTTGTTGTATTTTGTCGTGTTTGTTGTTGTGTTTTGTTTTTGTTGTGCTTGTTTTTTGTTGCTGTTATTGTTGTTGTTGCTTTTTATTGTCTGTTAAAATATTGACGCTATTTTTTTCCCGCTTTTGTGACATCAAACATTTCGAGCACTTACACGGAGGCTGATTTGCATAATGGGCGGGACATACCTTTTTACCGAAGAAAACAATATGCTGACCGCTTTGGGATACCACCGAACCGACCGAAACTCCTGAAGCTTAGGTATGACTTTTTATTAGTTAAATCTTTTTGTTGTTGCTTGTTGCTTGTTGTTTGTTGATGTTTGTTGTTGTTGTTTGTTGTTGTTGTCGTTGTTGTGGTTATGCTTGTTGTTGTTGTTTGTTGTTGTATTTTGTCGTGCATGTTGTTGTTGTGTTTTGTTGTTGTTGTGCTTGTTTTTTGTTGTTGTTGCTTGTTGTCTAATAAGGTATTGACGCTATTTTTTTTGCTTTTGTGACATCAAACATTTCGCGCATTTACACGGAGGCTGATTTGCATACCGGTACATACCGTTTTACCGATGAAAACAATAGGATGACCCCTTTGGGACACCAATGCACCGACCGCAACTCCTGAAGCTTAGGTATGACTTTTTAATAGTTAAATCTTGTTGTTGTTCCTTGTTGCTTGTTGTTGTTTGTTGTTGTTTGTTGTTGTTTGTTGTTGTTGTTGTGCTTGTTGTTGTTGTCTGTTGTATTTTGTCGTGCTTGTTGTGTTTTGTTGTTATTGTTGTTGTGCTTGTTTTTTGTTGTTGTTGTTGTTGTTGCTTGTCGTTGTCTGATAAGGTATTGACGCTATTTTTTCCCTTTTTTGTGACATCAAACATTTCGAGCACTTACACGGAGGCTGATTTGCATACCGGGCGGGACATACCATTTTACCGAAGAAAACAATAGGCTGACCGCTTTGGAATACCACCGAACCGACCGCAACTCCTGAAGCTTATGTATGACTTTTTAATAGTTAAATCTTTTTGTGCTTGTTGCTTGTTGCTTGTTATTTGTTGATGTTTGTTGTTGTTGTTGTTGTTGTTGTTGTTTGCTATTGTTGTTGTCGTTGTTGTGGTTGTGTTTGTTGTTGATGTTTGTTGTATTTTGTCGTGTTTGTTGTTGTGTTTTGTTTTTGTTGTGCTTGTTTTTTGTTGCTGTTATTGTTGTTGTTGCTTGTTATTATCTGTTAAAATATTGACGCTATTTTTTTTCCCGCTTTTATGACATCAAACATTTCGCGCACTTACACGGAGGATGATTTGCATTCTGGGCGGGACATACCATTTTACCGAAGAAAATAATATGCTGACCGCTTTGGGATACCACCGAACCGACCGCAACTCCTGAAGCTTAGGTATGACTTTTTATTAGTTAAATCTTTTTGTTGTTGCTTGTTGCTTGTTGTTTATTGATGTTTGTTGTTGTTGTTGTTGTTGTTTGTTGTTGTTGTTGTTGTGGTTGTGCTTGTTGTTGTTGTTTGTTATTGTATTTTGTCGTGCTTGTTGTTGTTGTGTTTTGTTGTTGTTGTGCTTGTTTTTTGTTGTTGTTGCTTGTTGTCTAATAAGGTATTGACGCTATTTTTTTTGCTTTTGTGACATCAAACATTTCGCGCATTTACACGGAGGCTGATTGGCATACCGGTACATACCGTTTTACCGATGAAAATAATAGGATGGCCCCTTTGGGACACCAATGCACCGACCGCAACTCCTGAAGCTTAGGTATGACTCTTTAATAGTTAAATCTTTTTGTGCTTGTTGCTTGTTGCTTGTTATTTGTTGATGTTTGTTGTTGTTGTTGTTGTTGTTGTTGTTTGCTATTGTTGTTGTCGTTGTTGTGGTTGTGTTTGTTGTTGATGTTTGTTGTATTTTGTCGTGTTTGTTGTTGTGTTTTATTTTTGTTGTGCTTGTTTTTTGTTGCTGTTATTGTTGTTGTTGCTTGTTATTGTCTGTTAAAATATTGACGCTATTTTTTTTCCCGCTTTTATGACATCAAACATTTCGCGCACTTACACGGAGGATGATTTGCATTCTGGGCGGGACATACCGTTTTACCGAAGAAAACAATATGCTGACCGCTTTGGGATACCACCAAACCGACCATAACTCCTGAAGCTTAGGTATGACTTTTTATTAGTTAAATCTTTTTGTTGTTGCTTGTTGCTTGTTGTTTGTTAATGTTTGTTGTTGTTGTTGTTGTTGTTGTTTGTTGTTGTTGTTGTTGTGGTTGTGCTTGTTGTTGTTGTTTGTTGTTGTATTTTGTCGTGCTTGTTGTTGTTGTGTTTTGTTGTTGTTGTGCTTGTTTTTTGTTGTTGTTGCTTGTTGTCTAATAAGGTATTGACGCTATTTTTTTTGCTTTTGTGACATCAAACATTTCGCCCATTTACACGGAGGCTGATTGGCATACCGGTACATACCGTTTTACCGATGAAAATAATAGGATGACCCCTTTGGGACACCAATGCACCGACCGCAACTCCTGAAGCTTAGGTATGACTTTTTAATAGTTAAATCTTGTTGTTGTTCGTTGTTGCTTGTTGTTGTTTGTTGTTGTTTGTTGTTGTTGTTGTGCTTGTTGTTGTTGTCTGTTGTATTTTGTCGTGCTTGTTGTGTTTTGTTGTTATTGTTGTTGTGCTTGTTTTTTGTTGTTTTTGTTGTTGTTGTTGCTTGTTGTTGTCTGATAAGGTATTGACGCTATTTTTTCCCTTTTTTGTGACATCAAACATTTCGAGCACTTACAAGGAGGCTGATTTGCATACCGGGCGGGACATACCGTTTTACCGAAGAAAACAATAGGCTGACCGCTTTGGGATACCACCCCACCGACCGCAACTTCTGAAGCTTAGGTATGAGTTTTTAATAATTTAATCTTGTTGTTGTTGTTGCTTGTTGCCTGTTGTTTGTTGATGTTTGTTGTTGTTGTTGTTTGTTGTTGTTGTTGTTGTGGTAGTGCTTGTTGTTGTTTTTGTTGTATTTTGCCTTGCTTGTTGTTGTTCTGTTTTGTTGTCGTTGTTCTTGTTTTTTGTTGTTGTTGTTGTTGTTGTTGTTGTTGTTGTTGTTTGTTGTTGTCTGATAAGATATTGACGCAATTTTTTTCCCGCTTTTGTGACATCAAACATTTCGAGCACTTACACGGAGGCTGATTTGCATAATGGGCGGGACATACCTTTTTACCGAAGAAAACAATATGATGACCGCTTTGGGATACTACCGAACCGACCGCAACTCCTGAAGCTTAGGTATGACTTTTTATTAGTTAAATCTTTTTGTTGTTGCTTGTTGCTTGTTGTTTGTTGATGTTTGTTGTTGTTGTTTGTTGTTGTTGTCGTTGTTGTGGTTATGCTTGTTGTTGTTGTTTGTTGTTGTATTTTGTCGTGCTTGTTGTTGTTGTGTTTTGTTGTTGTTGTGCTTGTTTTTTGTTGTTGTTGCTTGTTGTCTAATAAGGTATTGACGCTATTTTTTTTGCTTTTGTGACATCAAACATTTCGCGCATTTACACGGAGGCTGATTTGCATACCGGTACATACCGTTTTACCGATGAAAACAATAGGATGACCCCTTTGGGACACCAATGCACCGACCGCAACTCCTGAAGCTTAGGTATGACTTTTTAATAGTTAAATCTTGTTGTTGTTCCTTGTTGCTTGTTGTTGTTTGTTGTTGTTGTTGTGCTTGTTGTTGTTGTCTGTTGTATTTTGTCGTGCTTGTTGTGTTTTGTTGTTATTGTTGTTGTGCTTGTTTTTTGTTGTTGTTGTTGTTGTTGCTTGTTGTTGTCTGATAAGGTATTGACGCTATTTTTTCCCTTTTTTGTGACATCAAACATTTCGAGCACTTACACGGAGGCTGATTTGCATACCGGGCGGGACATACCATTTTACCGAAGAAAACAATAGGCTGACCGCTTTGGAATACCACCGAACCGACCGCAACTCCTGAAGCTTAGGTATGACTTTTTAATACTTAAATCTTTTTGTGCTTGTTGCTTGTTGCTTGTTATTTGTTGATGTTTGTTGTTGTTGTTGTTGTTGTTGTTTGCTATTGTTGTTGTCGTTGTTGTGGTTGTGTTTGTTGTTGATGTTTGTTGTATTTTGTCGTGTTTGTTGTTGTGTTTTGTTTTTGTTGTGCTTGTTTTTTGTTGCTGTTATTGTTGTTGTTGCTTGTTATTGTCTGTTAAAATATTGACGCTATTTTTTTTCCCGCTTTTATGACATCAAACATTTCGCGCACTTACACGGAGGCTGATTTGCATTCTGGGCGGGACATACCGTTTTACCGAAGAAAACAATAGGCTGACCGCTTTGGGATACCACCGAACCGACCGCAACTCCTGAAGCTTAAGTATGACTTTTTATTAGTTAAATCTTGTTGTTGTTGTTGTTGTTGCTTGTTGCTTGTTGTTTGTTGATGTTTGTTGTTGTTTGTTGTTGTTGTTGTTGTGGTTGTGCTTGTTGTTGTTGTTTGTTGTTGTATTTTGCCGTGCTTGTTGTTGTCGTGTTTTGTTGTTGTTGTGCTTGTTTTTTGTTGTTGTTGTTGTTGTTGCTTGTTGTCTGATAAGGTATTGACGCTATTTTTTTCCCGCTTTTGTGACATCAAACATTTCGAGCACTTACACGGAGGCTGATTTGCATACTGGGCGGGACATACCGTTTTACCGAAGAAAACAATATGCTGACCGCTTTGGGATACCACCGAACCAACCGCAACTCCTGAAGCTTAGGTATGATTTTTTAATAGTTAAATCTTTTTGTGCTTGTTGCTTGTTGCTTGTTGTTTGTTGATGTTTGTTGTTGTTGTTGTTTGCTATTGTTGTTGTCGTTGTTGTGGTTGTGCTTGTTGTTGATGTTTGTTGTATTTTGTCGTGTTTGTTGTTGTGTTTTGTTTTTGTTGTGCTTGTTTTTTGTTGCTGTTATTGTTGTTGTTGCTTTTTATTGTCTGTTAAAATATTGACGCTATTTTTTTTCCCGCTTTTATGACATCAAACATTTCGCGCACTTACACGGAGGATGATTTGCATTCTGGGCGGGACATACCGTTTTACCGAAGAAAACAATATGCTGACCGCTTTGGGATACCACCGAACCGACCGCAACTCCTGAAGCTTAGGTATGACTTTTTATTAGTTAAATCTTTTTGTTGTTGCTTGTTGCTTGTTGTTTGTTAATGTTTGTTGTTGTTGTTGTTGTTTGTTGTTGTTGTTGTTGTGGTTGTGCTTGTTGTTATTGTTTGTTGTTGTATTTTGTCGTGCTTGTTGTTGTTGTGTTTTGTTGTTGTGCTTGTTTTTTGTTGTTGTTGCTTGTTGTCTAATAAGGTATTGACGCTATTTTTTTTGCTTTTGTGACATCAAACATTTCGCGCACTTACACGGAGGCTGATTTGCATTCTGGGCGGGACATACCGTTTTACCGAAGAAAACAATATGCTGACCGCTTTGGGACACCACCGAACCGACCGCAACTCCTGAAGCTTAAGTATGACTTTTTATTAGTTAAATATTTTTGTTGTTGCTTGTTGCTTGTTGTTTGTTGATGTTTGTTGTTGTTGTTGTTGTTGTTGTTCGTTGTTGTTGTTGTTGTGGTTGTGCTTGTTGTTGTTGTTTGTTGTTGTATTTTGTCGTGCTTGTTGTTGTTGTGTTTTGTTGTTGTGCTTGTTTTTTGTTGTTGTTGCTTGTTGTCTAATAAGGTATTGACGCTATTTTTTTTGCTTTTGTGACATCAAACATTTCGTGCATTTACACGGAGGCTGATTTGCATACCGGTACATACCGTTTTACCGATGAAAATAATAGGATGACCCCTTTGGGACACCAATGCACCGACCGCAACTCCTGAAGCTTAGGTATGACTTTTTAATAGTTAAATCTTGTTGTTGTTCCTTGTTTCTTGTTGATGTTTGTTGTTGTTTGTTGTTGTTGTTGTGCTTGTTGTTGTTGTCTGTTGTATTTTGTCGTGCTTGTTGTGTTTTGTTGTTATTGTTGTTGTGCTTGTTTTTTGTTGTTGTTGTTGTTGTTGCTTGTTGTTGTCTGATAAGGTATTGACGCTATTTTTTCTCTTTTTTGTGACATTAAACATTTCGAGCACTTACACGGAGGCTGATTTGCATACCGGGCGGGACATACCGTTTTACCGAAGAAAACAATAGGCTGACCGCTTTGGAATACCACCGAACCGACCGCAACTCCTGAAGCTTAGGTATGACTTTTTAATACTTAAATCTTTTTGTGCTTGTTGCTTGTTGCTTGTTGTTTGTTGATGTTTGTTGTTGTTGTTGTTTGCTATTGTTGTTGTCGTTGTTGTCGTTGTGGTTGTTGTTGATGTGTGTTGTATTTTGTTGTGTTTGTTGTTGTGTTTTGTTGTTATTGTTGTGCTTGTTTTTTGTTACTGTTATTGTTGTTGTTGCTTGTTATTGTCTGTTAAAATATTGACGCTATTTTTTTCCTGCTTTTATGACATCAAACATTTCGCGCACTTACACGGAGGCTGATTTGCATACCGGGCAGGACATACCGTTTTACCGAAGAAAACAATAGGCTGACCGCTTTGGGATACCACCCCACCGACCGCAACTCCTGAAGCTTAGGTATGATTTTTTAATAGTTAAATCTTGTTGTTGTTGTTGTTGTTGTTGCTTGTTGCTTGTTGTTTGTTGATGTTTGTTGTTGTTTGTTGTTGTTGTTGTTGTTGTCGTTATTGTGGTTGTGCTTGTTGTTGTTGTTTGTTGTTGTATTTTGTCGTGCTTGTTGTTGTTGTGTTTTGTTGTTGTTTTTGGGCTTGTTTTTTGTTGTTGTTGCTTGTTGTCTAATAAGGTATTGACGCTATTTTTTTTTGCTTTTGTGACATCAAACATTTCGCGCATTTACACGGAGGCTGATTTGCATACCGGTATATACCGTTTTACCGATGAAAATAATAGGATGACCCCTTTGGGACACCAACGCACCGACCGCAACTCCTGAAGCTTAGGTAAGACTTTTTAATAGTTAAATCTTGTTGTTCCTTGTTGCTCGTTGTTGTTTGTTGTTGTTGTTGTTCTTGTTGTGCTTGTTGTTGTTGTCTGTTGTATTTTGTCGTGTTTGTTGTGTTTTGTTGTTATTGTTGTTGTGCTTGTTTTTTGTTGTTGTTGTTGTTGCTTGTTGTTGTCTGATAAGTTATTGACGCTATTTTTTCCTTTTTTTGTGACATCAGACATTTCGAGCACTTACACGGAGGCTGATTTGCATACCGGGCGGGACATACCGTTTTACTGAAGAAAACAATAGGCTGACCGCTTTGGAATACCACCGAACCGACCGCAACTCCTGAAGCTTAGGTATGACTTTTTAATAGTTAAATCTTTTTGAGCTTGTTGCTTGTTGCTTGTTGTTTGTTGATGTTTGTTGTTGTTGTTGTTGTTGTTGTTTGCTATTGTTGTTGTCGTTGTTGTGGTTGTGCTTGTTGATGTTTGTTGTATTTTCTCGTGTTTGTTTTGTTTTGTTGTTATTGTTGTGCTTGTTTTTTATTGTTGTTGCTTATTTTTGTCTGTTAAAATATTGACACTATTTTTTTTCTGCTTTTATGACATCAAACATTTCGCGCACTTACACGGAGGCTGATTTGCATACTGGGCGGGACATACCGTTTTACCGAAGAAAACAATAGACTGGCCGCTTTGGGATACCACCCGACTGATCGCAACTTCTGAAGTTTAGGTATGACTTTTTGATAATTAAATCTTGTTGTTGTTTCTTGTTGCTTGTTTGTTGATGTTTGTTGTTGTTGTTGTTTGTTGTTGTTGTGGTTGTACTTGTTGTTGTTGTTTGTTGTTTTATGTTGCCGTGCTTGTTGTTGTTGTGTTTTGTTGTTGTTGTGCTTGTTTTTTGTTGTTGTTGTTGTTGTTGCTTGTTGTTGTCTGATAAGATATTGACGCTATTTTTTTCTCGCTTTTGTGACATCAAACATTTCGAGCACTTACATGGAGGCTGATTTGCATATTGGGCGGGACATACCGTTTTACCGAAGAAAACAATATGCTGACTGCTTTGGGATATCACCGAACCGACCGCAACTCCTGAAGCTTACGTATGACTCTTTATTAGTTAAATCTTTTTGTTGTTGCTTGTTGCTTATTGTTTGTTGATGTTTGTTGCTGTTATTGTTTGTTGTTGTTGTCGTTGTTGTGGTTGTGCTTGTTGTTGTTGTATTTTGTCGTGCTTGTTGTTGTTGTGTTTTGTTGTTGTTGTTGTGCTTGTTTTTTGTTGTTGTTGCTTGTTGTCTAATAAGGTATTGACGCATTTTTTTTTGCTTTTGTGACATCAAACATTTCGCGCATTTACACGGAGGCTGATTTGCATACCGGTACATACCGTTTTACCGATGAAAACAATAGGATGACCCCTTTGGGACACCAACGCACCGACCGCAACTCCTGAAGCTTAGGTATGACTTTTTAATAGTTAAATCTTGTTGTTGTTGTTGTTCCTTGTTGCTTATTGTTGTTTGTTGTTGTTTGTTGTTGTTGATGTGCTTATTGTTGTTGATGTGCTTATTGTTGTTGTCTGTTGTATTTTGTCGTGCTTTTTGTGTTTTGTTGTTATTGGTGTTGTGCTTGTTTTTTGTTGTTGTTGTTGTTGTTGCTTTTTGTTGTCTGATAAGGTATTGACGCTATTTTTTCCCTTTTTTGTGACATCAAACATTTCGAGCACTTACACGGAGGCTGATTTGCATACCGGGCGGGACATACCATTTTACCGAAGAAAACAATAGGCTGACCGCTTTGGAATACCACCGAACCGACCGCAACTCCTGAAGCTTAGGTATGAGTTTTTAATAGTTAAATCTTTCTGTGCTTGTTGCTTGTTGCTTGTTGTTTGTTGATGTTTGTTGTTGTTGTTGTTTGCTATTGTTGTTGTCATTGTTGTGGTTGTGCTTGTTGTTGATGTTTGTAGTATTTTGTCGTGTTTGTTGTTGTGTTTTGTTGTTATTGTTGTGCTTGTTTTTTGTTGCTGTTATTGTTGTTGTTGCTTGTTATTGTCTGTTAAAATATTGACGCTATTTTTTTTCCCACTTTTATGACATCAAACATTTCGCGCACTTACACGGAGGCTGATTTACATACAGGGCGGGACATACCGTTTAACGAAGAAAACAATAGGCTGACCGCTTTGGGATACCACCCCATCGACCGCAACTCCTGAAGCTTAGGTATGATTTTTTAATAGTTAAATCTTTTTGTTGTTGTTGTTGCTTGTTGCTTGTTGTTTGTTGATGTTTGTTGTTGTTGTTGTTTGTTGTGGTTGTTGTTGTTGTTGTGGTTGTGCTTGTTGTGGTTGTTTGTTGTTGTATTTTGCCGTGCTTGTTGTTGTTGTGTTTTGTTGTTGTTGTGCTTGTTTTTTGTTGTTGTTGTTGTTGTTGCTTGTTGTTGTCTGATAAGGTATTGACGCTATTTTTTACCCGCTTTTGTAACATCAAACATTTCGAGCACTTACACGGAGGATGATTTGCATACTGGGCGGGACATACCGTTTTACCGAAGAAAACAATATGCTGACCGCTTTGGGATACCACCGAACCAACCGCAACTCCTGAAGCTTAGGTATGACTTTTTATTAGTTAAATCTTTTGTTGTTACTTGTTGCTTGTTGTTTGTTGATGTTTGTTGTTGTTGTTGTTGTATGTTGTTGTTGTTGTTGTTGTTGTGGTTGTGCTTGTTGTTGTTGTTTGTTGTTGTATTTTGTCGTGCTTGTTGTTGTTGTGTTTTGTTGTTGTTGTTGTGCTTGTTTTTTGTTGTTGTTGCTTGTTGTCTAATAAGGTATTGACGCTATTTTTTTTTTGCTTTTGTGACATCAAACATTTCGCGCATTTACACGGAGGCTGATTTGCATACCGATATATACCGTTTTACCGATGAAAACAATAGGATGACCCCTTTGGGATACCAACGCACCGACCGCCACTCCTGAAGTTTAGGTATGACTTTTTAATAGTTAAATCTTGTTGTTGTTCCTTGTTGCTTGTTGTTGTTTGTTGTTGTTGTTGTGCTTGTTGTTGTTGTCTGTTGTATTTTGTCGTGTTTGTTGTGTTTTGTTGTTATTGTTGTTGTGCTTGTTTTTTATTATTGTTGTTGTTGCTTGTTGTTGTCTGATAAGGTATTGACGCTATTTTTTCCTTTTTTTGTGACATGAAACATTTCGAGCACTTACACGGAGGCTGATTTGCATACCGGGCGGGACATACCGTTTTACCGAAGTAAACAATAGGCTGACCGCTTTGGAATACCACCGAACCGACCGCAACTCCTGAAGCTTAGGTATGACTTTTTAATAGTTAAATCTTTTTGAGCTTGTTGCTTGTTGCTTGTTGTTTGTTGATGTTTGTTGTTGTTGTTGTTGTTGTTGTTTGCTATTGTTGTTGTCGTTGTTGTGGTTGTGCTTGTTGATGTTTGTTGTATTTTCTCGTGTTTGTTTTGTTTTGTTGTTATTGTTGTGCTTGTTTTTTATTGTTGTTGCTTATTTTTGTCTGTTAAAATATTGACACTATTTTTTTTCTGCTTTTATGACATCAAACATTTCGCGCACTTACACGGAGGCTGATTTGCATACTGGGCGGGACATACCGTTTTACCGAAGAAAACAATAGACTGGCCGCTTTGGGATACCACCCGACTGATCGCAACTTCTGAAGTTTAGGTATGACTTTTTGATAATTAAATCTTGTTGTTGTTTCTTGTTGCTTGTTTGTTGATGTTTGTTGTTGTTGTTGTTTGTTGTTGTTGTGGTTGTACTTGTTGTTGTTGTTTGTTGTTTTATGTTGCCGTGCTTGTTGTTGTTGTGTTTTGTTGTTGTTGTGCTTGTTTTTTGTTGTTGTTGTTGTTGTTGCTTGTTGTTGTCTGATAAGATATTGACGCTATTTTTTTCTCGCTTTTGTGACATCAAACATTTCGAGCACTTACATGGAGGCTGATTTGCATATTGGGCGGGACATACCGTTTTACCGAAGAAAACAATATGCTGACTGCTTTGGGATATCACCGAACCGACCGCAACTCCTGAAGCTTACGTATGACTCTTTATTAGTTAAATCTTTTTGTTGTTGCTTGTTGCTTATTGTTTGTTGATGTTTGTTGCTGTTATTGTTTGTTGTTGTTGTCGTTGTTGTGGTTGTGCTTGTTGTTGTTGTATTTTGTCGTGCTTGTTGTTGTTGTGTTTTGTTGTTGTTGTTGTGCTTGTTTTTTGTTGTTGTTGCTTGTTGTCTAATAAGGTATTGACGCATTTTTTTTTGCTTTTGTGACATCAAACATTTCGCGCATTTACACGGAGGCTGATTTGCATACCGGTACATACCGTTTTACCGATGAAAACAATAGGATGACCCCTTTGGGACACCAACGCACCGACCGCAACTCCTGAAGCTTAGGTATGACTTTTTAATAGTTAAATCTTGTTGTTGTTGTTGTTCCTTGTTGCTTATTGTTGTTTGTTGTTGTTTGTTGTTGTTGATGTGCTTATTGTTGTTGATGTGCTTATTGTTGTTGTCTGTTGTATTTTGTCGTGCTTTTTGTGTTTTGTTGTTATTGGTGTTGTGCTTGTTTTTTGTTGTTGTTGTTGTTGTTGCTTTTTGTTGTCTGATAAGGTATTGACGCTATTTTTTCCCTTTTTTGTGACATCAAACATTTCGAGCACTTACACGGAGGCTGATTTGCATACCGGGCGGGACATACCATTTTACCGAAGAAAACAATAGGCTGACCGCTTTGGAATACCACCGAACCGACCGCAACTCCTGAAGCTTAGGTATGAGTTTTTAATAGTTAAATCTTTCTGTGCTTGTTGCTTGTTGCTTGTTGTTTGTTGATGTTTGTTGTTGTTGTTGTTTGCTATTGTTGTTGTCATTGTTGTGGTTGTGCTTGTTGTTGATGTTTGTAGTATTTTGTCGTGTTTGTTGTTGTGTTTTGTTGTTATTGTTGTGCTTGTTTTTTGTTGCTGTTATTGTTGTTGTTGCTTGTTATTGTCTGTTAAAATATTGACGCTATTTTTTTTCCCACTTTTATGACATCAAACATTTCGCGCACTTACACGGAGGCTGATTTACATACAGGGCGGGACATACCGTTTAACGAAGAAAACAATAGGCTGACCGCTTTGGGATACCACCCCATCGACCGCAACTCCTGAAGCTTAGGTATGATTTTTTAATAGTTAAATCTTTTTGTTGTTGTTGTTGCTTGTTGCTTGTTGTTTGTTGATGTTTGTTGTTGTTGTTGTTTGTTGTGGTTGTTGTTGTTGTTGTGGTTGTGCTTGTTGTGGTTGTTTGTTGTTGTATTTTGCCGTGCTTGTTGTTGTTGTGTTTTGTTGTTGTTGTGCTTGTTTTTTGTTGTTGTTGTTGTTGTTGCTTGTTGTTGTCTGATAAGGTATTGACGCTATTTTTTACCCGCTTTTGTAACATCAAACATTTCGAGCACTTACACGGAGGATGATTTGCATACTGGGCGGGACATACCGTTTTACCGAAGAAAACAATATGCTGACCGCTTTGGGATACCACCGAACCAACCGCAACTCCTGAAGCTTAGGTATGACTTTTTATTAGTTAAATCTTTTGTTGTTACTTGTTGCTTGTTGTTTGTTGATGTTTGTTGTTGTTGTTGTTGTATGTTGTTGTTGTTGTTGTTGTTGTGGTTGTGCTTGTTGTTGTTGTTTGTTGTTGTATTTTGTCGTGCTTGTTGTTGTTGTGTTTTGTTGTTGTTGTTGTGCTTGTTTTTTGTTGTTGTTGCTTGTTGTCTAATAAGGTATTGACGCTATTTTTTTTTTGCTTTTGTGACATCAAACATTTCGCGCATTTACACGGAGGCTGATTTGCATACCGATATATACCGTTTTACCGATGAAAACAATAGGATGACCCCTTTGGGATACCAACGCACCGACCGCCACTCCTGAAGTTTAGGTATGACTTTTTAATAGTTAAATCTTGTTGTTGTTCCTTGTTGCTTGTTGTTGTTTGTTGTTGTTGTTGTGCTTGTTGTTGTTGTCTGTTGTATTTTGTCGTGTTTGTTGTGTTTTGTTGTTATTGTTGTTGTGCTTGTTTTTTATTATTGTTGTTGTTGCTTGTTGTTGTCTGATAAGGTATTGACGCTATTTTTTCCTTTTTTTGTGACATGAAACATTTCGAGCACTTACACGGAGGCTGATTTGCATACCGGGCGGGACATACCGTTTTACCGAAGTAAACAATAGGCTGACCGCTTTGGAATACCACCGAACCGACCGCAACTCCTGAAGCTTAGGTATGACTTTTTAATAGTTAAATATTTTTGAGCTTGTTGCTTGTTGCTTGTTGTTTGTTGATGTTTGTTGTTGTTGTTGTTGTTGTTGTTGTTGTTTGCTATTGTTGTTGTCGTTGTTGTGGTTGTGCTTGTTGATGTTTGTTGTATTTTGTCGTGTTTGTTGTGTTTTGTTGTTATTATTGTGCTTGTTTTTTGTTGTTGTTATTGTTGTTGCTTATTGTTGTCTGTTAAAATATTGAGGCTATTTTTTTCCTGCTTTTATGACATCAAACATTTCGCGCACTTACACGGAGGCTGATTTGCATACCGGGCGGGACATACCGTTTTACCGAAGAAAACAATAGACTGACCGCTTTGGGATACCACCCCACCGACCGCAACTTCTGAAGCTTAGGTATGACTTTTTAATAATTAAATCTTGTTGTTGTTGTTGATTATTGCTTGTTGTTTGTTGATGTTTGTTGTTGTTGTTGTTGTTTGTTGTTGTTGTTGTTGTGCTTGTTGTTGTTGTTTGTTGTTGTATTTTGTCGTGCTTGTTGTTGTTATGTTTTGTTGTTGTTGTTGTGCTTGTTTTTTGTTGTGTTTTGCCGTGCTTGTTGTTGTTGTGTTTTGTTGTTGTTGTGCTTGTTTTTTGTTGTTGTTGTTGTTGTTGCTTGTTGTTGTCTGATAAGATATTGACGCTATTTTTTTCCCGCTTTTGTGACATCAAACATTTCGAGCACTTACACGGAGGCTGATTTGCATACTGGGCGGGACATACCGTTTTACCGAAGAAAACAATATGCTGACCGCTTTGGGATACCACCGAACCGACCGCAACTCCTGAAGCTTAGGTATGACTTTTTATTAGTTAAATCTTTTTGTTGTTGCTTGTTGCTTGTTGTTTGTTGATGTTTGTTGTTGTTGTTGTTGTTTGTTGTTGTCGTTGTTGTGGTTGTGCTTGTCGTTGTTGTATTTTGTCGTGCTTGTTGTTGTTGTGCTTGTTTTTTGTTGTTGTTGCTTGTTGTCTAATAAGGTATTGACGCAATTTTTTTTGCTTTTGTGACATCAAACATTTCGCGCATTTACACGGAGGCTGATTTGAATACCGGTACATACCGTTTTACAGATGAAAACAATAGGATGACCCCTTTGGGACACCAACGCACCGACCGCAACTCCTGAAGCTTAGGTATGACTTTTTAATAGTTAAATCTTGTTGTTGTTGTTGTTCCTTGTTGCTTGTTGTTGTTTGTTGTTGATGTGCTTATTGTTGTTGTCTGTTGTATTTTGTCGTGGTTGTTGTGTTTTGTTGTTATTGTTGTTGTGCTTGTTTTTTGTTGTTGTTGTTGTTGTTGTTGCTTGTTGTTGCCTGATAAGGTATTGACGCTATTTTTTCCCTTTTTTGTGACATCAAACATTTCGAGCACTTACACGGAGGCTGATTTGCATACCGGGCGGGACATACCATTTTACCGAAGAAAACAATAGGCTGATCGCTTTGGAATACCACCGAACCGACCGCAACTCCTGAAGCTTAGGTATGACTTTTTAATAGTTAAATCTTTTTGTGCTTGTTGCTTGTTGCTTGTTGTTTGTTGATGTTTGTTGTTGTTGTTTGCTATTGTTGTTGTCGTTGTTGTGGTTGTGCTTGTTGTTGATGTTTGTTGTATTTTGTCGTGTTTGTTGTTGTGTTTTGTTGTTATTGTTGTGCTTGTTTTTTTGTTGCTGTTATTGTTGTTGGTGCTTGTTATTGTCTGTTAAAATATTGACGCTATTTTTTTTCCCTCTTTTATGACATCAAACATTTCGCGCACTTACACAGAGGCTGATTTACATACCGGGCGGGACATACCGTTTAACGAAGAAAACAATAGGCTGACCGCTTTGGGATACCAACCCACTGACCGCAACTCCTGAAGCTTAGGTATGATTTTTTAATAGTTAAATCTTGTTGTTGTTGTTGTTGTTGCTCGTTGCTTGTTGTTTGTTGATGTTTGTTGTTGTTGTTTGTTGTTGTTGTTGTTGTTGTTGTTGTGGTTGTGCTTGTTGTTGTTGTTTGTTGTTGTATTTTGTCGTGCTTGTTGTTGTTGTGTTTTTTTGTTGTTGTGCTTGTTTTTTGTTGTTGTTGTTGTTGTTGCTTGTTGTTGTCTGATAAGGTATTGACGCTATTTTTTTTCCCGCTTTTGTGACATCAAACATTTCGAGCACTTACACGGAGGCTGATTTGCATACTGGGCGGGACATACCGTTTTACCGAAGAAAACAATATGCTGACCGCTTTGGGATACCTCCGAACCAACCGCAACTCCTGAAGCTTAGGTATGACTTTTTATTAGTTAAATCTTTTTGTTGTTGCTTGTTGCTTGTTGTTTGTTGATGTTTGTTGTTGTTGTTGTTGTTGTTTGTTGTTGTTGTTGTGGTTGTTGTGGTTGTGCTTGTTGTTGTTGTTTGTTGTTGTATTTTGTCGTGCGTGTTGTTGTTGTGTTTTGTTGTTGTTGTTGTGCTTGTTTTTTGTTGTTGTTGCTTGTTGTCTAATAAGGTATTGACGCTATTTTTTTTTGCTTTTGTGACATCAAACATTTCACGCATTTACACGGAGGCTGATTTGCATACCGATATATACCGTTTTTCCGATGAAAACAATAGGATGACCCCTTTGGGACACCAACGCACCGACCGCAACTCCTGAAGCTTAGGTATGACTTTTTATTAGTTAAATCTTGTTGTTGTTCCTTGTTGCTTGTTGTTGTTTGTTGTTGTTGTTTGTTGTTGTTTGTTGTTGTTGTGGTGCTTGTTGTGCTTGTTGTGCTTGCTTGTTGTTGTTTGTTGTTGTTTGTTGTTGTTGTTTGTTGTATTTTGTCGTGTTTGTTGTGTTTTGTCGTGCTTGTTGTGCTTGTTTTTTGTTGTTGTTGTTGTTGCTTGTTGTTGTCTGATAAGGTATTGACGCTATTTTTTCCTTTTTTTGTGACATCAAACATTTCGAGCACTTACACGGAGGCTGATTTGCATACCGGGCGGGACATACCGTTTTACCGAAGAAAACAATAGGCTGACCGCTTTGGAATACCACCGAACCGACCGTAACTCCTGAAGCTTAGGTATGACTTTTTAATAGTTAAATCTTTTTGAGCTTGTTGCTTGTTGCTTGTTGTTTGTTGATGTTTGTTGTTGTTGTTGTTGTTGTTGTTGTTTTCTATTGTTGTTGTCGTTGTTGTGGTTGTGCTTGTTGATGTTTGTTGTATTTTGTCGTGTTTGTTGTGTTTTGCTGTTATTGTTGTGCTTGTTTTTTGTTGTTGTTATTGTAGTTGTTGCTTATT
>JALAZF010000254.1:6777500-6807500 GCA_022829125.1 Lathyrus tuberosus
TTTTTTGCTTTTTTGACATCAAACATTTCACGCATTTACACGGAGGCTGATTTGCCTACCGGTACATACCGTTTTACCGATGAAAACAATAGGATGACCCCTTTGGGACACCAACGCACCGACCGCAACTTCTGAAGCTTAGGTATGACTTTTTAATAGTTAAATCTTGTTGTTGTTGTTCCTTGTTGCTTGTTGTTGTTTGTTGTTGTTGTTGTGCTTGTTGTTGTTGTCTGTTGTATTTTGTCGTGGTTGCTGTGTTTTGTTGTTATTGTTGTTGTGCTTGTTTTTTGTTGTTGTTGTTGTTGTTGCTTGTTGTTGTCTGATAAGGTATTGACGCTATTTTTTCCCTTTTTTGTGACATCAAACATTTCGAGCACTTACACGGAGGCTGATTTGCATACCGGGCGGGACATACCGTTTTACCGAAGAAAATAATAGGCTGACCGCTTTGGAATACCACCGAACCGACCGCAACTCCTGAAGCTTAGGTATGACTTTTTAATAGTTAAATCTTTTTGTGCTTGTTGCTTGTTGCTTGTTGTTTGTTGATGTTTGTTGTTGTTGTTGTTGTTTGCTATTGTTGTTGTCGTTGTTGTGGTTGTGCTTGTTGTTGATGTTTGTTGTATTTTGTCGTGTTTGTTGTTGTGTTTTGTTGTTATTGTTGTACTTGTTTTTTGTTGCTGTTATTGTTGTTGTTGCTTGTTGTTGCCTGATAAGGTATTGACGCTATTTTTTCCCTTTTTTGTGACATCAAACATTTTGAGCACTTACACGGAGGCTGATTTGCATACCGGGCGGGAGATACCGTTTTACCGAAGAAAACAATAGGCTGACCGCTTTGGGATACCACCCCACCGACCGCAACTCCTAAAGCTTAGGTATGATTTTTTAATAGTTAAATCTTGTTGTTGTTATTGTTGCTTGTTGCTTGTTGTTTGTTGATGTTTGTTGTTGTTGTTTGTGGTTGTTGTTGTTGTTGTTGTGGTTGTGCTGGTTGTTGTTGTTGTTTGTTGTTGTATTTTGCCGTGCTTGTTGTTGTTGTGTTTTGTTATTGTTGTGCTTGTTTTTTGTTGTTGTTGTTGTTGTTGTTGCTTGTTGTTGTCTGATAAGGTATTGACGCTATTTTTTTCCTGCTTTTGTGACATCAAACATTTCGAGCACTTACAAGGAGGCTGATTTGCATTCTGGGCGGGACATACCGTTTTACCGAAAAAAACAATATGCTGACCGCTTTGGGATACCACCGAACCGACCGCAACTCCTGAAGCTTAGGTATGACTTTTTATTAGTTAAATCTTTTTGTTGTTGTTTGTTGCTTTTTGTTTGTTGATGTTTGTTGTTGTTGTTGTTGTTGTTTATTGTTGTTGTTGTCGTTGTTGTGGTTGTGCTTGTTGTTGTTGTTGTTGTTTGTTGTTGTATTTTGACGTGCTTGTTGTTGTTGTGTTTTGTTGTTGTTGTTGTGCTTGTTTTTTGTTGTTGTTGCTTGTTGTCTAATAAGGTATTGACGCTATTTTTTTTTTGCTTTTGTGACATCAAACATTTCGCGCATTTACACGGAGGCTGATTTGCATACCGGTATATACCATTTTACCGATGAAAACAAATGGATGACCCCTTTGGGACACCAACACACCGACCGCAACTCCTGAAGCTTAGGAATGACTTTTTAATAGTTAAATCTTGTTTTTGTTCCTTGTTGCTTGTTGTTGTATGTTGTTGCTGTTGTGCTTGTTGTGCTTGTGGTTGTTGTCTGTTGTATTTTGTCGTGTTTGTTGTGTTTTGTTGTTATTGTTGTTGTGCTTGTTTTTTGTTGTTGTTGTTGTTGCTTGTTGTTGTCTGATAAGGTATTGACGCTATTTTTTCCTTTTTTTGTGACATCAAACATTTCGAGCACTTACACGGAGGCTGATTTGCATACCGTGCGGGACATACCGTTTTACCGAAGAAAACAATAGGCTGACCGCTTTGGAATACCACCGAACCGACCGCAACTCCTGAAGCTTAGGTATGACTTTTTAATAGTTAAATCTTTTTGAGCTTGTTGCTTGTTGCTTGTTGTTTGTTGATGTTTGTTGTTGTTGTTGTTGTTGTTGTTATTGTTGTTTGCTATTGTTGTTATCGTTGTTGTGGTTGTGCTTGTTGATGTTTGTTGTATTTCGTCGTGTTTGTTGTGTATTGTTGTTATTGCTGTGCTTGTTTTTTGTTCTTGTTATTGTTGTTGTTGCTTATTGTTGACTTTTAAAATATTGACGCTATTTTTTTTCCCGCTTTTATGACATCAAACATTTCGTGCACTTACACGGAGGCTGATTTGCATACCGGGCGGGACATACCGTTTTACCGAAGAAAACAATAGGCTGACCACTTTGGGATACCACCCCACCGACCGCAACTTCTGAAGCTTAGGTATGACTTTTTAATAATTAAATCTTGTTGTTGTTGTTGCTTGTTGCTTGTTGTTTATTGATGTTTGTTGTTGTTGTTTGTTGTTGTTGTTGTTGTGGTTGTGCTTGTTGTTGTTGTTTGTTGTTGTATTTTGCCGTGCTTGTTGTTGTTGTGTTTTGTTGTTGTTGTGCTTTTTTTTTGTTGTTGTTGTTGTTGTTGCTTGTTGTTGTCTGATAAGATGTTGATGCTATTTTTTTCCCGCTTTTGTGACATCAAACATTTCGAGCACTTACACGGAGGCTGATTTCAATACTGGGCGGGACATACCGTTTTACCGAAGAAAACAATATGCTGACCGCTTTGGGATACCACCGAACCGACCGCAACTCCTGAAGCTTAGGTATGACTTTTTATTAGTTAAATCTTTTTGTTGTTGCTTGTTGCTTGTTGTTTGTTGATGTTTGTTGTTGTTGTTGTTGTTTGTCGTTGTTGTCGTTGTTGTGGTTGTGCTTGTTGTTGTTGTTTATTGTTATATTTTGTCGTGCTTGTTGTTGTTGTGTTTTGTTGTTGTTGTTGTGCTTGTTTTTTGTTGTTGTTGCTTGTTGTCTAATAAGGTATTGACGCTATTTTTTTTGCTTTTGTGACA
The DNA here is from genome assembly GCA_022829125.1 of Lathyrus tuberosus. NCBI lineage: Eukaryota > Viridiplantae > Streptophyta > Magnoliopsida > Fabales > Fabaceae > Lathyrus > Lathyrus tuberosus. The sequence goes on from JALAZF010000254.1 coordinate 6,780,532, forward strand.
TCAAACATTTCACGCATTTACACGGAGGCTGATTTGCATACCGGTACATACCGTTTTACTGATGAAAACAATAGGATGACCCCTTTGGGACACCAACGCACCGACCGCAACTCCTGAAGCTTAGGTATGACTTTTTAATAGTTAAATCTTGTTTTTGTTCCTTGTTGCTTGTTGTTGTTTGTTGTTGTTGTTGTGCTTGTTGTGCTTGTGGTTGTTGTCTGTTGTATTTTGTCGTGTTTGTTGTGTTTTGTTGTTATTGTTGTTGTGCTTGTTTTTTGTTGTTGTATTTGTTGTTTGTTGTTGTCTGATAAGGTATTGACGCTATTTTTTCCTTTTTTTGTGACATCAAACATTTCGAGCACTTACACGGAGGCTGATTTGCATACCGGGCGGGACATACCGTTTTACCGAAGAAAATAATAGGCTGACCGCTTTGGAATACCACCGAACCGACCGCAACTCCTGATGCTTAGGTATGACTTTTTAATAGTTAAATCTTTTTGTGCTTGTTGCTTGTTGCTTGTTGTTTGTTGATGTTTGTTGTTGTTGTTGTTGTTTGCTATTGTTGTTGTCGTTGTTGTGGTTGTGCTTGTTGTTGATGTTTGTTGTATTTTGTCGTGTTTGTTGTTGTGTTTTGTTGTTATTGTTGTACTTGTTTTTTGTTGCTGTTATTGTTGTTGTTGCTTGTTGTTGCCTGATAAGGTATTGTCGCTATTTTTTCCCTTTTTTGTGACATCAAACATTTTGAGCACTTACACGGAGGCTGATTTGCATACCGGGCGGGACATACCATTTTACCGAAGAAAACAATAGGCTGACCGCTTTGGGATACCACCCCACCGACCGCAACTCCTAAAGCTTAGGTATGATTTTTTAATAGTTAAATCTTGTTGTTGTTATTGTTGCTTGTTGCTTGTTGTTTGTTGATGTTTGTTGTTGTTGTTTGTTGTTGTTGTTGTTGTTGTTGTGGTTGTGCTGGTTGTTGTTGTTGTTTGTTGTTGTATTTTGCCGTGCTTGTTGTTGTTGTGTTTTGTTATTGTTGTGCTTGTTTTTTGTTGTTGTTGTTGTTGTTGTTGCTTGTTGTTGTCTGATAAGGTATTGACGCTATTTTTTTCCTGCTTTTGTGACATCAAACATTTCGAGCACTTACAAGGAGGCTGATTTGCATTCTGGGCGGGACATACCGTTTTACCGAAAAAAACAATATGCTGACCGCTTTGGGATACCACCGAACCGACCGCAACTCCTGAAGCTTAGGTATGACTTTTTATTAGTTAAATCTTTTTGTTGTTGCTTGTTTCTTTTTGTTTGTTGATGTTTGTTGTTGTTGTTGTTGTTGTTTATTTTTGTTGTTGTCGTTGTTGTGGTTGTGCTTGTTGTTGTTGTTGTTGTTTGTTGTTGTATTTTGACGTGCTTGTTGTTGTTGTGTTTTGTTGTTGTTGTTGTGCTTGTTTTTTGTTGTTGTTGCTTGTTGTCTAATAAGGTATTGACGCTATTTTTTTTTTGCTTTTGTGACATCAAACATTTCGCGCATTTACACGGAGGCTGATTTGCATACCGGTATATACCGTTTTACCGATGAAAACAATAGGATGACCCCTTTGGGACACCAACGCACCGACCGCAACTCCTGAAGCTTAGGAATGACTTTTTAATAGTTAAATCTTGTTTTTGTTCCTTGTTGCTTGTTGTTGTTTGTTGTTGTTGTTGTGCTTGTTGTGCTTGTGGTTGTTGTCTGTTGTATTTTGTCGTGTTTGTTGTGTTTTGTTGTTATTGTTGTTGTGCTTGTTTTTTGTTGTTGTTGTTGTTGCTTGTTGTTGTCTGATAAGGTATTGACGCTATTTTTTCCTTTTTTTGTGACATCAAACATTTCGAGCACTTACACGGAGGCTGATTTGCATACCGTGCGGGACATACTGTTTTACCGAAGAAAACAATAGGCTGACCGCTTTGGAATACCACCGAACCGACCGCAACTCCTGAAGCTTAGGTATGACTTTTTAATAGTTAAATCTTTTTGAGCTTGTTGCTTGTTGCTTGTTGTTTGTTGATGTTTGTTGTTGTTGTTGTTGTTGTTATTGTTGTTTGCTATTGTTGTTATCGTTGTTGTGGTTGTGCTTGTTGATGTTTGTTGTATTTCGTCGTGTTTGTTGTGTATTGTTGTTATTGCTGTGCTTGTTTTTTGTTCTTGTTATTGTTGTTGTTGCTTATTGTTGACTTTTAAAATATTGACGCTATTTTTTTTCCCGCTTTTATGACATCAAACATTTCGCGCACTTACACGGAGGCTGATTTGCATACCGGGCGGGACATACCGTTTTACCGAAGAAAACAATAGGCTGACCACTTTGGGATACCACCCCACCGACTGCAACTTCTGAAGCTTAGGTATGACTTTTTAATAATTAAATCTTGTTGTTGTTGTTGCTTGTTGCTTGTTGTTTATTGATGTTTGTTGTTGTTGTTTGTTGTTGTTGTTGTTGTGGTTGTGCTTGTTGTTGTTGTTTGTTGTTGTATTTTGCCGTGCTTGTTGTTGTTGTGTTTGTTGTTGTTGTGCTTTTTTTTTTTGTTGTTGTTGTTGTTGCTTGTTGTTGTCTGATAAGATGTTGATGCTATTTTTTTCCCGCTTTTGTGACATCAAACATTTCGAGCACTTACACGGAGGCTGATCTCAATACTGGGCGGGACATACCGTTTTACCGAAGAAAACAATATGTTGACCGCTTTGGGATACCACCGAACCGACCGCAACTCCTGAAGCTTAGGTATGACTTTTTATTAGTTAAATCTTTTTGTTGTTGCTTGTTGCTTGTTGTTTGTTGATGTTTGTTGTTGTTGTTGTTGTTTGTCGTTGTTGTCGTTGTTGTGGTTGTGCTTGTTGTTGTTGTTTATTGTTATATTTTGTCGTGCTTGTTGTTGTTGTGTTTTGTTGTTGTTGTTGTGCTTGTTTTTTGTTGTTGTTGCTTGTTGTCTAATAAGGTATTGACGCTATTTTTTTTGCTTTTGTGACATCAAACATTTCACGCATTTACACGGAGGCTGATTTGCATACCGGTACATACCGTTTTACTGATGAAAACAATAGGATGACCCCTTTGGGACACCAACGCACCGACCGCAACTCCTGAAGCTTAGGTATGACTTTTTAATAGTTAAATCTTGTTTTTGTTCCTTGTTGCTTGTTGTTGTTTGTTGTTGTTGTTGTGCTTGTTGTGCTTGTGGTTGTTGTCTGTTGTATTTTGTCGTGTTTGTTGTGTTTTGTTGTTATTGTTGTTGTGCTTTTTTTTGTTGTTGTATTTGTTGCTTGTTGTTGTCTGAAAAGGTATTGACGCTATTTTTTCCTTTTTTTGTGACATCAAACATTTCGAGCACTTACACGGAGGCTGATTTGCATACCGGGCGGGACATACCGTTTTACCGAAGAAAACAATATGCTGACCGCTTTGGGATACCACCGAATCGACCGCAACTCCTGAAGCTTAGGTATGACTTTTTATTAGTTAAATCTTTTTGTTGTTGCTTGTTGCTTTTTGTTTGTTGATGTTTGTTTTTGTTGTTGTTGTTGTTTATTGTTGTTGTTGTCGTTGTTGTGGTTGTGCTTGTTGTTGTTGTTGTTGTTTGTTGTTGTATTTTGACGTGCTTGTTGTTGTTGTGTTTTGTTGTTGTTGTTGTGCTTGTTTTTTGTTGTTGTTGCTTGTTGTCTAATAAGGTATTGACGCTATTTTTTTTTTGCTTTTGTGACATCAAACATTTCGCGCATTTACACGGAGGCTGATTTGCATACCGGTATATACCGTTTTACCGATGAAAACAATAGGATGACCCCTTTGGGACACCAACGCACCGACCGCAACTCCTGAAGCTTAGGAATGACTTTTTAATAGTTAAATCTTGTTTTTGTTCCTTGTTGCTTGTTGTTGTTTGTTGTTGTTGTTGTGCTTGTTGTGCTTGTGGTTGTTGTCTGTTGTATTTTGTCGTGTTTGTTGTGTTTTGTTGTTATTGTTGTTGTGCTTGTTTTTTGTTGTTGTTGTTGTTGCTTGTTGTTGTCTGATAAGGTATTGACGCTATTTTTTCCTTTTTTTGTGACATCAAACATTTCGAGCACTTACACGGAGGCTGATTTGCATACCGTGCGGGACATACCATTTTACCGAAGAAAACAATAGGCTGACCGCTTTGGAATACCACCGAACCGACCGCAACTCCTGAAGCTTAGGTATGACTTTTTAATAGTTAAATCTTTTTGTGCTTGTTGCTTGTTGCTTGTTGTTTGTTGATGTTTGTTGTTGTTGTTGTTGTTTGCTATTGTTGTTGTCGTTGTTGTGGTTGTGCTTGTTGTTGATGTTTGTTGTATTTTGTCGTGTTTGTTGTTGTGTTTTGTTGTTATTGTTGTACTTGTTTTTTGTTGCTGTTATTATTGTTGTTGCTTGTTGTTGCCTGATAAGGTATTGACGCTATTTTTTCCCTTTTTTGTGACATCAAACATTTTGAGCACTTACACGGAGGCTGATTTGCATACCGGGCGGGACATACCGTTTTACCGAAGAAAACAATAGGCTGACCGCTTTGGGATACCACCCCACCGACCGCAACTCCTAAAGCTTAGGTATGATTTTTTAATAGTTAAATCTTGTTGTTTTTGATGTTGCTTGTTGCTTGTTGTTTGTTGATGTTTGTTGTTGTTGTTTGTTGTTGTTGTTGTTGTTGTTGTGGTTGTGCTGGTTGTTGTTGTTGTTTGTTGTTGTATTTTGCCGTGCTTGTTGTTGTTGTGTTTTGTTATTGTTGTGCTTGTTTTTTGTTGTTGTTGTTGTTGTTGTTGCTTGTTGTTGTCTGATAAGGTATTGACGCTATTTTTTTCCTGCTTTTGTGACATCAAACATTTCGAGCACTTACAAGGAGGCTGATTTGCATTCTGGGCGGGACATACCGTTTTACCGAAAAAAACAATATGCTGACCGCTTTGGGATACCACCGAATCGACCGCAACTCCTGAAGCTTAGGTATGACTTTTTATTAGTTAAATCTTTTTGTTGTTGCTTGTTGCTTTTTGTTTGTTGATGTTTGTTGTTGTTGTTGTTGTTGTTTATTGTTGTTGTTGTCGTTGTTGTGGTTGTGCTTGTTGTTGTTGTTGTTGTTTGTTGTTGTATTTTGACGTGCTTGTTGTTGTTGTGTTTTGTTGTTGTTGTTGTGCTTGTTTTTTGTTGTTGTTGCTTGTTGTCTAATAAGGTATTGACGCTATTTTTTTTTTTGCTTTTGTGACATCAAACATTTCGCGCATTTACACGGAGGCTGATTTGCATACCGGTATATACCGTTTTACCGATGAAAACAATAGGATGACCCCTTTGGGACACCAACGCACCGACCGCAACTCCTGAAGCTTAGGAATGACTTTTTAATAGTTAAATCTTGTTTTTGTTCCTTGTTGCTTGTTGTTGTTTGTTGTTGTTGTTGTGCTTGTTGTGCTTGTGGTTGTTGTCTGTTGTATTTTGTCGTGTTTGTTGTGTTTTGTTGTTATTGTTGTTGTGCTTGTTTTTTGTTGTTGTTGTTGTTGCTTGTTGTTGTCTGATAAGGTATTGACGCTATTTTTTCCTTTTTTTGTGACATCAAACATTTCGAGCACTTACACGGAGGCTGATTTGCATACCGTGCGGGACATACCATTTTACCGAAGAAAACAATAGGCTGACCGCTTTGGAATACCACCGAACCGACCGCAACTCCTGAAGCTTAGGTATGACTTTTTAATAGTTAAATCTTTTTGTGCTTGTTGCTTGTTGCTTGTTGTTTGTTGATGTTTGTTGTTGTTGTTGTTGTTTGCTATTGTTGTTGTCGTTGTTGTGGTTGTGCTTGTTGTTGATGTTTGTTGTATTTTGTCGTGTTTGTTGTTGTGTTTTGTTGTTATTGTTGTACTTGTTTTTTGTTGCTGTTATTATTGTTGTTGCTTGTTGTTGCCTGATAAGGTATTGACGCTATTTTTTCCCTTTTTTGTGACATCAAACATTTTGAGCACTTACACGGAGGCTGATTTGCATACCGGGCGGGACATACCGTTTTACCGAAGAAAACAATAGGCTGACCGCTTTGGGATACCACCCCACCGACCGCAACTCCTAAAGCTTAGGTATGATTTTTTAATAGTTAAATCTTGTTGTTGTTAATGTTGCTTGTTGCTTGTTGTTTGTTGATGTTTGTTGTTGTTGTTTGTTGTTGTTGTTGTTGTTGTTGTGGTTGTGCTGGTTGTTGTTGTTGTTTGTTGTTGTATTTTGCCGTGCTTGTTGTTGTTGTGTTTTGTTATTGTTGTGCTTGTTTTTTGTTGTTGTTGTTGTTGTTGTTGCTTGTTGTTGTCTGATAAGGTATTGACGCTATTTTTTTCCTGCTTTTGTGACATCAAACATTTCGAGCACTTACAAGGAGGCTGATTTGCATTCTGGGCGGGACATACCGTTTTACCGAAAAAAACAATATGCTGACCGCTTTGGGATACCACCGAATCGACCGCAACTCCTGAAGCTTAGGTATGACTTTTTATTAGTTAAATCTTTTTGTTGTTGCTTGTTGCTTTTTGTTTGTTGATGTTTGTTGTTGTTGTTGTTGTTGTTTATTGTTGTTGTTGTCGTTGTTGTGGTTGTGCTTGTTGTTGTTGTTGTTGTTTGTTGTTGTATTTTGACGTGCTTGTTGTTGTTGTGTTTTGTTGTTGTTGTTGTGCTTGTTTTTTGTTGTTGTTGCTTGTTGTCTAATAAGGTATTGACGCTATTTTTTTTTTGCTTTTGTGACATCAAACATTTCGCGCATTTACACGGAGGCTGATTTGCATACCGGTATATACCGTTTTACCGATGAAAACAATAGGATGACCCCTTTGGGACACCAACGCACCGACCGCAACTCCTGAAGCTTAGGAATGACTTTTTAATAGTTAAATCTTGTTTTTGTTCCTTGTTGCTTGTTGTTGTTTGTTGTTGTTGCTGTGCTTGTTGTGCTTGTGGTTGTTGTCTGTTGTATTTTGTCGTGTTTGTTGTGTTTTGTTGTTATTGTTGTTGTGCTTGTTTTTTGTTGTTGTTGTTGTTGCTTGTTGTTGTCTGATAAGGTATTGACGCTATTTTTTCCTTTTTTTGTGACATCAAACATTTCGAGCACTTACACGGAGGCTGATTTGCATACCGTGCGGGACATACCATTTTACCGAAGAAAACAATAGGCTGACCGCTTTGGAATACCACCGAACCGACCGCAACTCCTGAAGCTTAGGTATGACTTTTTAATAGTTAAATCTTTTTGAGCTTGTTGCTTGTTGCTTGTTGTGTGTTGATGTTTGTTGTTGTTGTTGTTGTTGTTATTGTTGTTTGCTATTGTTGTTATCGTTGTTGTGGTTGTGCTTGTTGATGTTTGTTGTATTTCGTCGTGTTTGTTGTGTTTTGTTGTTATTGCTGTGCTTGTTTTTTGTTCTTGTTATTGTTGTTGTTGCTTATTGTTGACTTTTAAAATATTGACGCTATTTTTTTTCCCGCTTTTATGACATCAAACATTTCGCGCACTTACACGGAGGCTGATTTGCATACCGGGCGGGACATACCGTTTTACCGAAGAAAACAATAGGCTGACCACTTTGGGATACCACCCCACCGACCGCAACTTCTGAAGCTTAGGTATGACTTTTGAATAATTAAATCTTGTTCTTGTTGTTGCTTGTTGCTTGTTGTTTATTGATGTTTGTTGTTGTTGTTTGTTGTTGTAGTTGTTGTTGTGGTTGTGCTTGTTGTTGTTGTTTGTTGTTGTATTTTGCCGTGCTTGTTGTTGTTGTGTTTTGTTGTTGTTGTGCTTGTTTTTTGTTGTTGTTGTTGTTGTTGCTTGTTGTTGTCTGATAAGATGTTGATGCTATTTTTTTCCCGCTTTTGTGACATCAAACATTTCGAGCACTTACACGGAGGCTGATTTCAATACTGGGCGGGACATACCGTTTTACCGAAGAAAACAATATGCTGACCGCTTTGGGATATCACCGAACCGACCGCAACTCCTGAAGCTTAGGTGTGACTTTTTATTAAGTAAATCTTTTTGTTGTTGCTTGTTGCTTGTTGTTTGTTGATGTTTGTTGTTGTTATTGTTGTTTGTCGTTGTTGTCGTTGTTGTGGTTGTGCTTGTTGTTGTTGTTTATTGTTATATTTTGTCGTGCTTGTTGTTGTTGTGTTTTGTTGTTGTTGTTGTGCTTGTTTTTTGTTGTTGTTGCTTGTTGTCTAATAAGGTATTGACGCTATTTTTTTTGCTTTTGTGACATCAAACATTTCACGCATTTACACGGAGGCTGATTTGCAAACCGGTACATACCGTTTTACTGATGAAAACAATAGGATGACCCCTTTGGGACACCAACGCACCGACCGCAACTCCTGAAGCTTAGGTATGACTTTTTAATAGTTAAATCTTGTTTTTGTTCCTTGTTGCTTGTTGTTGTTTGTTGTTGTTGTTGTGCTTGTTGTGCTTGTGGTTGTTGTCTGTTGTATTTTGTCCTGTTTGTTGTGTTTTGTTGTTATTGTTGTTGTGCTTGTTTTTTGTTGTTGTATTTGTTGCTTTTTGTTGTCTGATAAGGTATTGACGCTATTTTTTCCTTTTTTTGTGACATCAAACATTTCGAGCACTTACACGGAGGCTGATTTGCATACCGGGCGGGACATACCGTTTTACCGAAGAAAACAATAGGCTGACCGCTTCGGAATACCACCGAACCGACCGCAACTCTTGAAGCTTAGGTATGACTTTTTAATAATTAAATCTTTTTGAGCTTGTTGCTTGTTGCTTGTTGTTTGTTGATGTTTGTTGTTGTTGTTGTTGTTTGCTATTGTTGTTGTCGTTGTTGTGGTTGTGCTTGTTGATGTTTGTTGTATTTTGTCATGTTTGTTGTGTTTTGTTGTTATTGTTGTGCTTGTTTTTTGTTGTTGTTATTGTTTATTGTTGTCTGTTAAAATATTGACGCTATTTTTTTTCCCGCTTTTATGACATCAAACATTTCGCGCACTTACACGGAGGCTGATTTGCATACCGGGCGGGAGATACCGTTTTACCGAAGAAAACAGTAGGCTGACCGCTTTGGGATACCACCCCACCGACCGCAACTTCTGAAGCTTAGATATGACTTTTTAATAATTAAATCTTGTTGTTGTTGTTGCTTGTTGCTTGTTGTTTGTTGATGTTTGTTGTTGTTGTTGTTTGTTGTTGTTGTTGTTGTGGTTGTGCTTGTTGTTGTTGTTTGTTGTTGTATTTTGCCGTGCTTGTTGTTGTGTTTTGTTGTTGTTGTGCTTGTTTTTTGTTGTTGTTGTTGTTGTTGCTTGTTGTCCGATAAGATATTGACGCTATTTTTTTCCCGCTTTTGTGACATCAAACATTTCGAGCACTTACACGGAGGCTGATTTGCATACTGGGCGGGACATACCGTTTTACCGAAGAAAACAATATGCTGACCGCTTTGGGATACCACTGAACCGACCGCAACTCCTGAAGCTTAGGTATGACTTTTTATTAGTTAAATCTTTTTGTTGTTGCTTGTTTCTTGTTGTTTGTTGATGTTTGTTGTTGTTGTTGTTGTTTGTTGTTGTTGTCGTTGTTGGGGTTGTGCTTGTTGTTGTTGTTTGTTGTTGTATTTTGTCGTGCTTGTTGTTGTTGTGTTTTGTTGTTGTTGTTGTGCTTGTTTTTTGTTGTTGTTGTTTGTTGTCTAATAAGGTATTGACGCTATTTTTTTTGCTTTTGTGACATCAAACATTTCGCGCATTTACACGGAGGTTGATTTGCATACCGGTACATACCGTTTTACCGATGAAAACAATAGGATGACCCCTTTGGGACACCAACGCACCGACCGCAACTCCTGAAGCTTAGGTATGACTTTTTAATAGTTAAATCTTGTTGTTGTTGTTCCTTGTTGTTTGTTGTTGTTTGTTGTTGTTGTTGTGCTTGTTGTTGTTGTCTGTTGTATTTTGTCGTGCTTGTTGTGTTTTGTTGTTATTGTTGTTGTGCTTGTTTTTTGTTGTTGTTGTTGTTGTTGTTTGTTGTTGTCTGATAAGGTATTGACGCTATTTTTTCCCTTTTTTGTGACATCAAACATTTCGAGCACTTACACGGAGGCTGATTTGCATACCGGGCGGGACTTACCGTTTTACCGAAGAAAACAATAGGCTGACCGCTTTGGGATACCACCCCACAGACCGCAACTCCTGAAGCTTAGGTATGATTTTTTAATAGTTAAATCTTGTTGTTGTTGTTGTTGCTTGTTGCTTGTTGTTTGTTGATGTATGTTGTTGTTGTTTGTTGTTGTTGTTGTTGTGGTTGTGCTTGTTGTTGTTGTTGTTTGTTGTTGTATTTTGCCGTGCTTGTTGTTGTTGTGTTTTGTTGTTGTTGTGCTTGTTTTTTGTTGTTGTTGTTGTTGTTGTTGTTGTTGCTTGTTGTTGTCTGATAAGGTATTGACGCTATTTTTTTCCCGCTTTTGTGACATCAAACATTTCGAGTACTTACACGGAGGATGATTTGCATACTGGGCGGGACATATCGTTTTACCGAAGAAAACAATATGCTGACCGCTTTGGGATACCACCGAACCGACCGCAACTCCTGAAGCTTAGGTATGACTTTTTATTAGTTAAATCTTTTTGTTGTTGCTTGTTGCTCGTTGTTTGTTGATGTTTGTTGTTGTTGTTGTTGTTTGTTGTTGTTGTTGTCGTTGTTGTGGTTGTGCTTGTTGTTGTTGTTTGTTGTTGTATTTTGTCGTGCTTGTTGTTGTTGTGTTTTGTTGTTGTTGTTGTGCTTGTTTTTTGTTGTTGTTGCTCGTTGTCTAATAAGGTATTGACGCTATTTTTTTTTTCCTTTTGTGACATCAAACATTTCGCGCATTTACACGGAGGCTGATTTGCATACCGGTATATACAGTTTTACCGATGAAAAAAATAGGATGACCTCTTTGGGACACCAACGCACCGACCGCAACTCCTGAAGCTTAGGTATGACTTTTTAATAGTTAAATCTTGTTGTTGTTGTTCCTTGTTGCTTGTTGTTGTTTGTTGATGTTTGTTGTTGTTGTTGTGCTTGTTGTTGTTGTCTGTTGTATTTTGTTGTGCTTGTTGTGTTTTGTTGTTATTGTTGTTGTGCTTGTTTTTTGTTGTTGTTGTTGTTGTTGCTTGTTGTTGTTTGATAAGGTATTGACGCTATTTTTTCCCTTTTTTGTGACATCAAACATTTCAAACACTTACACGGAGGCTGATTTGTATACCGGGCGGGACATACCGTTTTACCGAAGAAAATAATAGGCTGACCGCTTTGGAATACCACCGAACCGACCGCAACTCCTGAAGCTTAGGTATGACTTTTTAATAGTTAAATCTTTTTGTGCTTGTTGCTTGTTGCTTGTTGTTTGTTGATGTTTGGTGTTGTTGTTGTTGTTTGCTATTGTTGTTGTCGTTGTTGTGGTTATGCTTGTTGTTGATGTTTGTTGTATTTTGTCGTGTTTGTTGTTGTGTTTTGTTGTTATTGTTGTACTTGTTTTTTGTTGCTGTTATTGTTGTTGTTGCTTGTTATTGTCTGTTTAAATATTGACGCTATTTTTTTCCCGCTTTTATGACATCAAACATTTCGCGCACTTACACGGAGGCTGATTTGCATACCGGGCGGGACATACCGTTTTACCGAAGAAAATGATAGGCTGACCGCTTTGGGATACCACCCCACCGACCGCAACTCCTGAAGCTTAGGTATGATTTTTTAATAGTTAAATCTTGTTGTTGTTATTGTTGCTTGTTGCTTGTTGTTTGTTGATGTTTGTTGTTGTTGTTTGTTGTTGTTGTTGTTGTTGTGGTTGTGCTTGTTGTTGTTGTTTGTTGTTGTATTTTGCCGTGCTTGTTGTTGTTGTGTTTTGTTGTTGTTGTGCTTGTTTTTTGTTGTTATTGTTGTTGTTGTTGTTGCTTGTTGTTGTCTGATAAGGTATTGACGCTATTTTTTTCCCGCTTTTGTGACATCAAACATTTCGAGCACTTACACGGAGGCTGATTTGCATTCTGGGCGGGACATACCGTTTTACCGAAGAAAACAATATGCTGACCGCTTTGGGATACCACCGAACCGACCGCAACTCCTGAAGCTTAAGTATGACTTTTTATTAGTTAAATCTTTTTGTTGTTGCTTGTTGCTTGTTGTTTGTTGATGTTTGTTGTTGTTGTTGTTGTTTGTTGTTGTTGTTGTCGTTGTGCTTGTTGTTGTTGTTTGTTGTTGTATTTTGTCGTGCTTGTTGTTGTTGTGTTTTGTTGTTGTTGTTGTGCTTGTTTTTTGTTGTTGTTGCTTGTTGTCTAATAAGGTATTGACGCTATTTTTTTTTTGCTTTTGTGACATCAAACATTTCGTGCATTTACACGGAGGCTGATTTGCATACCGGTATACCGTTTTACCTATGAAAACAATAGGATGACCCCTTTGGGACACCAACGCACCGACCGCAACTTCTGAAGCTTAGGTATGACTTTTTAATAGTTAAATCTTGTTGTTGTTCCTTGTTGCTTGTTGTTGTTTGTTGTTGTTGTTGTGCTTGTTGTGCTTGTTGTTGTTGTCTGTTGTATTTTGTCGTGTTTGTTGTGTTTTGTTGTTATTGTTGTTGTGCTTGTCTTTTGTTGTTGTTGTTGTTGTTGCTTGTTGTTGTCTGATAAGGTATTGACGCTATTTTTTCCTTTTTTTGTGACATCAAACATTTCGAGCACTTACACGGAGGCTGATTTGCATACCAGGCGGGACATACCGTTTTACCGAAGAAAACAATAGGCTGACCGCTTTGGGATACCACCCCACCGACCGCAACTTCTGAAGCTTAGGTATGACTTTTTAATAATTAAATCTTGTTGTTGTTGTTGCTTGTTGCTTGTTGTTTGTTGATGTTTGTTGTTGTTGTTGTTTGTTGTTGTTGTTGTTGTTGTGGTTGTGCTTGTTGTTGTTGTTTGTTGTTGTATTTTGCCGTGCTTGTTGTTGTTGTGTTTTGTTGTTGTTGTGCTTGTTTTTTGTTGTTGTTGTTGTTGTTGTTGTTGCTTGTTGTTGTCTGATAAGATATTGACGCTATTTTTTTCCCGCTTTTGTGACACCAAACATTTCGAGCACTTACACGGAGGCTGATTTGCATACTGGGCGGGACATACCGTTTTACCGAAGAAAACAATATGCTGACCAATTTGGGATACCACCGAACCAACCGCAACTCCTGAAGCTTAGGTATGACTTTTTATTAGTTAAATCTTTTTGTTGTTGCTTGTTGCTTGTTGTTTGTTGATGTTTGTTGTTGTTGTCGTTGTTGTGGTTGTGCTTGTTGTTGTTGTTTGTTGTTGTATTTTGCCGTGCTTGTTGTTGTTGTGTTTTGCTGTTGTTGTTGTGCTTGTTTTTTGTTGTTGTTGCTTGTTGTCTAATAAGGTATTAACGCTATTTTTTTTTGCTTTTGTGACATCAAACATTTCGCGCATTTACACGGAGGCTGATTTGCATACCGGTACATACCGTTTTACCGATGAAAACAATAGGATGACCCCTTTGGGACACCAACGCACCGACCGCAACTCCTTAAGCTTAGGTATGACTTTTTAATATTTAAATCTTTTTGAGCTTGTTGCTTGTTGCTTGTTGTTTGTTGATGTTTGTTGTTGTTGTTGTTGTTGTTATTGTTGTTTGCTATTGTTGTTATCGTTGTTGTGGTTGTGCTTGTTGATGTTTGTTGTATTTTGTCGTGTTTGTTGTGTTTTGTTGTTATTGTTGTGGTTGTTTTTTGTTGTTGTTATTGTTGTTGTTGCTTATTGTTGTCTGTTAAAATATTGACGCTATTTTTTTTCCCGCTTTTATGACATCAAACATTTCGCGCACTTACACGGAGGCCGATTTGCATACCGGGCGGGACATACCGTTTTACCGAAGAAAACAATAGGCTGACCGCTTTGGGATACCACCCCACCGACCGCAACTTCTGAAGCTTAGGTATGACTTTTTAATAATTAAATCTTGTTGTTGTTGTTGCTTGTTGCTTGTTGTTTGTTGATGTTTGTTGTTATTGTTGTTTGTTGTTGTTGTTGTTGTTGTGGTTGTGCTTGTTGTTGTTGTTTGTTGTTGTATTTTGCCGTGCTTGTTGTTGTTGTGTTTTGTTGTTGTTGTTCTTGTTTTTTGTTGTTGTTGTTGTTGTTGTTGTTGCTTGTTGTTGTCTGATAAGATATTGACGCTATTTTTTTCCCGCTTTTGTGACATCAAACATTTCGAGCACTTACACGGAGGCTGATTTGTATACTGGGCGGGACATACCGTTTTACCGAAGAAAACAATATGCTGACCGATTTGGGATACCACCGAACCGACCGCAACTCCTGAAGCTTAGGTATGACTTTTTATTAGTTAAATCTTTTTGTTGTTGCTTGTTGCTTGTTGTTTATTGATGTTTGTTGTTGTTTGTTGTTGTTGTCGTTGTTGTGGTTGTGCTTGTTGTTGTTGTTTGTTGTTGTATTTTGTCGTGCTTGTGGTTGTTGTGTTTTGTTGTTGTTGTTGTGCTTGTTTTTTGTTGTTGTTGCTTGTTGTCTAATAAGGTATTGACGCTATTTTTTTTTGCTTTTGTGACATCAAACATTTCGCGCATTTACACGGAGGCTGATTTGCATACCGGTACATACCGTTTTACTGATGAAAACAATAGGATGACCCCTTTGGGACACCAACGCACCGACCGCAACTCCTTAAGCTTAGGTATGACTTTTTAATAGTTAAATCTTGTTGTTGTTGTTCCTTGTTGCTTGTTGTTGTTTGTTGTTATTTGTTGTTGTTGTTGTGCTTGTTGTTGTTGTCTGTTGTATTTTGTCGTGCTTGTTATGTTTTGTTGTTATTGTTGTTGTGCTTGTTTTTAGTTGTTGTTGTCGTTGCTTGTTGTTGTCTGATAAGGTATTGACGCTATTTTTTTCCCGCTTTTGTGACATCAAACATTTCGAGCACTTACACGAAGGATGATTTGCATACTGGGCGGGACATACCGTTTTACCGAAGAAAACAATATGCTGACCGCTTTGGGATACCACCGAACCGACCGCAACTCCTGAAGCTTAGG
Source organism: Lathyrus tuberosus (assembly GCA_022829125.1). Classification (NCBI taxonomy): domain Eukaryota; kingdom Viridiplantae; phylum Streptophyta; class Magnoliopsida; order Fabales; family Fabaceae; genus Lathyrus; species Lathyrus tuberosus. The sequence goes on from JALAZF010000254.1 coordinate 6,795,623, forward strand.
TATGACTTTTTATTAGTTAAATATTTTTGTTGTTGCTTGTTGCTTGTTGTTTGTTGATGTTTGTTGTTGTTGTTGTTTGTTGTAGTTGTTATTGTTGTTGTGGTTGTGCTTGTTGTTGTTGTTTGTTGTTGTATTTTGTCGTGCTTGTTGTTGTTGTGTTTTGTTGTTGTTGTGCTTGTTTTTTGTTGTTGTTGCTTGTTGTCTAATAAGGTATTGAAGCTTTTTTTTTTGCTTTTGTGACATCAAACATTTCACGCATTTACACGGAGGCTGATTTGCATACCGGTATATACAGTTTTACCGATGAAAAAAATAGGATGACCCCTATGGGACACCAACGCACCGACCGCAACTCCTGAAGCTTAGGAATGACTTTTTAATAGTTAAATCTTGTTGTTGTTGTTCCTTGTTGCTTGTTGTTGTTTGTTGTTGTTTGTTGTTGTTGTTGTGCTTGTTGTTGTTCTCTGTTGTATTTTGTCGTGGTTGTTGTGTTTTGTTGTTATTGTTGTTGTGCTTGTTTTTTGTTGTTGTTGTTGTTATTGCTTGTTGTTGTTGTTATTGTTGTTTGCTATTGTTGTTATCGTTGTTGTGGTTATGCTTGTTGATGTTTGTTGTATTTTGTCGTGTTTGTTGTGTTTTGTTGTTATTGTTGTGCTTGTTTTTTGTTGTTGTTGCTTATTGTTGTCTGTTAAAATATTGACGCTATTTTTTTTCCCGCTTTTATGACATCAAACATTTCGCGCACTTACACGGAGGCTGATTTGCATACCGGGCGGGACATACCGTTTTACCGAAGAAAATAATAGGCTGACCGCTTTGGGATACCACCCCACCGACCGCAACTTCTGAAGCTTAGGTATGACTTTTTAATAATTAAATCTTGTTGTTGTTGTTGCTTGTTGCTTGTTGTTTGTTGATGTTTGTTGTTGTTGTTGTTTGTTGTTGTTGTTGTTGTTGTGGTTGTGCTTGTTGTTGTTGTTTGTTGTTGTATTTTGCCGTGCTTGTTGTTGTTGTGTTTTGTTGTTGTTGTGCTTGTTTTTTGTTGTTGTTGTTGTTGTTGTTGCTTGTTGTTGTCTGATAAGATATTGACGCTATTTTTTTCCCGCTTTTGTGACATCAAACATTTCGAGCACTTACACGGAGGCTGATTTGCATACTGGGTGGGACATACCGTTTTACCGAAGAAAACAATATGCTGACCGATTTGGGATACCACCGAACCGACCGCAACTCCTGAAGCTTAGGTATGACTTTTTATTAGTTAAATCTTTTTGTTGTTGCTTGTTGCTTGTTGTTTGTTGATGTTTGTTGTTGTTTGTTGTTGTTGTCGTTGTTGTGGTTGTGCTTGTTGTTGTTGTTTGTTGTTGTATTTTGTCGTGCTTGTTATTGTCGTGTTTTGTTGTTGTTGTTGTGCTTGTTTTTTGTTGTTGTTGCTTGTTGTCTAATAGGGTATTGACGCTATTTTTTTTTGCTTTTGTGACATCAAACATTTCGCGCATTTACACGGAGGCTGATTTGCATACCGGTACATACCATTTTACCGATGAAAACAATAGGATGACCCCTTTGGGACACCAACGCACCGACCACAACTCCTTAAGCTTAGGTATGACTTTTTAATAGTTAAATCTTGTTGTCGTTGTTCCTTGTTGCTTGTTGTTGTTTGTTGTTATTTGTTGTTGTTATTGTGCTTGTTGTTGTTGTCTGTTGTATTTTGTCGTGCTTGTTATGTTTTGTTGTTATTGTTGTTGTGCTTGTTTTTTGTTGTTGTTGTTGTTGTTGTTGTTGTTGCTTGTTGTTGTCTGATAAGGTATTGACGCTTTTTTTTTCCCACTTTTGTGACATCAAACATTTCGAGCACTTACACGGAGAATGATTTGCATACTGGGCGGGACATACCGTTTTACTGAAGAAAACAATATGCTGAACGCTTTGGGATACCACCGAACCGACCGCAACTCCTGAAGCTTAGGTATGACTTTTTAATAGTTAAATCTTGTTGTTGTTGTTCCTTGTTGCTTGTTGTTGTTTGTTGTTGTTTGTTGTTGTTGTTGTGCTTGTTGTTGTTCTCTGTTGTATTTTGTCGTGGTTGTTGTGTTTTGTTGTTATTGTTGTTGTGCTTGTTTTTTGTTGTTGTTGTTGTTATTGCTTGTTGTTGTTGTTATTGTTGTTTGCTATTGTTGTTATCGTTGTTGTGGTTGTGCTTGTTGATGTTTGTTGTATTTTGTCGTGTTTGTTGTGTTTTGTTGTTATTGTTGTGCTTGTTTTTTGTTGTTGTTGCTTATTGTTGTCTGTTAAAATATTGACGCTATTTTTTTTCCCGCTTTTATGACATCAAACATTTCGCGCACTTACACGGAGGCTGATTTGCATACCGGGCGGGACATACCGTTTTACCGAAAAAAATAATAGGCTGACCGCTTTGGGATACCACCCCACCGACCGCAACTTCTGAAGCTTAGGTATGACTTTTTAATAATTAAATCTTGTTGTTGTTGTTGCTTGTTGCTTGTTGTTTGTTGATGTTTGTTGTTGTTGTTGTTTGTTGTTGTTGTTGTTGTTGTGGTTGTGCTTGTTGTTGTTGTTTGTTGTTGTATTTTGTCGTGCTTGTTGTTGTCGTGTTTTGTTGTTGTTGTTGTTATGCTTGTTTTGTTTGTTGTTGTATTTTGCCGTGCTTGTTGTTGTTGTGTTTTGTTGTTGTTGTGCTTGTTTTTTGTTGTTGTTGTTGTTGTTGTTGCTTGTTGTTGTCTGATAAGATATTGACGCTATTTTTTTCCCGCTTTTGTGACATCAAACATTTCGAGCACTTACACGGAAGCTGATTTGCATACTGGGTGGGACATACCGTTTTACCGAAGAAAACAATATGCTGACCGATTTGGGATACCACCGAACCGACCGCAACTCCTGAAGCTTAGGTATGACTTTTTATTAGTTAAATCTTTTTGTTGTTGCTTGTTGCTTGTTGTTTGTTGATGTTTGTTGTTGTTTGTTGTTGTTGTCGTTGTTGTGGTTGTGCTTGTTGTTGTTGTTTGTTGTTGTATTTTGTCGTGCTTGTTGTTGTCGTGTTTTGTTGTTGTTGTTGTTATGCTTGTTTTTTGTTGTTGTTGCTTGTTGTCTAATAAGGTATTGACGCTATTTTTTTTTGCTTTTGTGACATCAAACATTTTGCGCATTTACACGGAGGCTAATTTTCATACCGGTACATACCGTTTTACCGATGAAAACAATAGGATGACCCCTTTGGGACACCAACGCACCGACCGCAACTCCTGAAGCTTAGGTATGACTTTTTAATAGTTAAATCTTTTTGAGCTTGTTGCTTGTTGCTTGTTGTTTGTTGATGTTTGTTGTTGTCGTTGTTGTTATTGTTGTTTGCTATTGTTGTTATCGTTGTTGTGGTTGTGCTTGTTGATGTTTGTTATATTTTGTCGTGTTTGTTGTGTTTTGTTGTTATTGTTGTGCTTGTTTTTTGTTGTTGTTATTGTTGTTGTTGCTTATTGTTGTCTGTTAAAATATTGACGCTATTTTTTTTCCCGCTTTTATGACATCAAACATTTCGCGCACTTACACGGAGGCCGATTTGCATACCGGGCGGGACATGCCGTTTTACCGAAGAAAACAATAGGCTGACCGCTTTGGGATACCACCCCACCGACCGCAACTTCTGAAGCTTAGGTATGACTTTTTAATAATTAAATCTTGTTGTTGTTGTTGCTTGTTGCTTGTTGTTTGTTGATGTTTGTTGTTGTTGTTGTTTGTTGTTGTTGTTGTTGTTGTGGTTGTGCTTGTTGTTGTTGTTTGTTGTTGTATTTTGCCGTGCTTGTTGTTGATGTGTTTTGTTGTTGTTGTGCTTGTTTTTTGTTGTTGTTGTTGTTGTTGTTGTTGCTTGTTGTTGTCTGATAAGATATTAACGCTATTTTTTTCCCGCTTTTGTGACATCAAACATTTCGAGCACTTACACGGAGGCTGATTTGCATACTGGGCGGGACATACCGTTTTACCGAAGAAAACAATATGCTGACCGATTTGGGATACCACCGAACCGACCGCAACTCCTGAAGCTTAGGTATGACTTTTTATTAGTTAAATCTTTTTGTTGTTGCTTGTTGCTTGTTGTTTATTGATGTTTGTTGTTGTTTGTTGTTGTTGTCGTTGTTGTGGTTGTGCTTGTTGTTGTTGTTTGTTGTTGTATTTTGTCGTGCTTGTTGTTGTTGTGTTTTGTTGTTGTTGTTGTGCTTGTTTTTTGTTGTTGTTGCTTGTTGTCTAATAAGGTATTGACGCTATTTTTTTTTGCTTTTGTGACATCAAACATTTCGCGCATTTACACGGAGGCTGATTTGCATACCGGTACATACCGTTTTACTGATGAAAACAATAGGATGACCCCTTTGGGACACCAACGCACCGACCGCAACTCCTTAAGCTTAGGTATGACTTTTTAATAGTTAAATCTTGTTGTTGTTGTTCCTTGTTGCTTGTTGTTGTTTGTTGTTATTTGTTGTTGTTGTTGTGCTTGTTGTTGTTGTCTGTTGTATTTTGTTGTGCTTGTTATGTTTTGTTGTTATTGTTGTTGTGCTTGTTTTTTGTTGTTGTTGTTGTTGTTGTTGTCGTTGCTTGTTGTTGTCTGATAAGGTATTGACGCTATTTTTTTCCCGCTTTTGTGACATCAAACATTTCGAGCACTTACACGAAGGATGATTTGCATACTGGGCGGGACATACCGTTTTACCGAAGAAAACAATATGCTGACCGCTTTGGGATACCACCGAACCGACCGCAACTCCTGAAGCTTAGGTATGACTTTTTATTAGTTAAATCTTTTTGTTGTTGCTTGTTGCTTGTTGTTTGTTGATGTTTGTTGTTGTTGTTGTTTGTTGTAGTTGTTATTGTTGTTGTGGTTGTGCTTGTTGTTGTTGTTTGTTGTTGTATTTTGTCGTGCTTGTTGTTGTTGTGTTTTGTTGTTGTTGTGCTTGTTTTTTGTTGTTGTTGCTTGTTGTCTAATAAGGTATTGAAGCTTTTTTTTTTGCTTTTGTGACATCAAACATTTCACGCATTTACACGGAGGCTGATTTGCATACCGGTATATACAGTTTTACCGATGAAAAAAATAGGATGACCCCTATGGGACACCAACGCACCGACCGCAACTCCTGAAGCTTAGGTATGACTTTTTAATAGTTAAATCTTGTTGTTGTTGTTCCTTGTTGCTTGTTGTTGTTTGTTGTTGTTTGTTGTTGTTGTTGTGCTTGTTGTTGTTCTCTGTTGTATTTTGTCGTGGTTGTTGTGTTTTGTTGTTATTGTTGTTGTGCTTGTTTTTTGTTGTTGTTGTTGTTATTGCTTGTTGTTGTTGTTATTGTTGTTTGCTATTGTTGTTATCGTTGTTGTGGTTGTGCTTGTTGATGTTTGTTGTATTTTGTCGTGTTTGTTGTGTTTTGTTGTTATTGTTGTGCTTGTTTTTTGTTGTTGTTGCTTATTGTTGTCTGTTAAAATATTGACGCTATTTTTTTTCCCGCTTTTATGACATCAAACATTTCGCGCACTTACACGGAGGCTGATTTGCATACCGGGCGGGACATACCGTTTTACCGAAGAAAATAATAGGCTGACCGCTTTGGGATACCACCCCACCGACCGCAACTTCTGAAGCTTAGGTATGACTTTTTAATAATTAAATCTTGTTGTTGTTGTTGCTTGTTGCTTGTTGTTTGTTGATGTTTGTTGTTGTTGTTGTTTGTTGTTGTTGTTGTTGTTGTGGTTGTGCTTGTTGTTGTTGTTTGTTGTTGTATTTTGCCGTGCTTGTTGTTGTTGTGTTTTGTTGTTGTTGTGCTTGTTTTTTGTTGTTGTTGTTGTTGTTGTTGCTTGTTGTTGTCTGATAAGATATTGACGCTATTTTTTTCCCGCTTTTGTGACATCAAACATTTCGAGCACTTACACGGAGGCTGATTTGCATACTGGGTGGGACATACCGTTTTACCGAAGAAAACAATATGCTGACCGATTTGGGATACCACCGAACCGACCGCAACTCCTGAAGCTTAGGTATGACTTTTTATTAGTTAAATCTTTTTGTTGTTGCTTGTTGCTTGTTGTTTGTTGATGTTTGTTGTTGTTTGTTGTTGTTGTCGTTGTTGTGGTTGTGCTTGTTGTTGTTGTTTGTTGTTGTATTTTGTCGTGCTTGTTGTTGTCGTGTTTTGTTGTTGTTGTTGTGCTTGTTTTTTGTTGTTGTTGCTTGTTGTCTAATAGGGTATTGACGCTATTTTTTTTTGCTTTTGTGACATCAAACATTTCGCGCATTTACACGGAGGCTGATTTGCATACCGGTACATACCATTTTACCGATGAAAACAATAGGATGACCCCTTTGGGACACCAACGCACCGACCACAACTCCTTAAGCTTAGGTATGACTTTTTAATAGTTAAATCTTGTTGTCGTTGTTCCTTGTTGCTTGTTGTTGTTTGTTGTTATTTGTTGTTGTTGTTGTGCTTGTTGTTGTTGTCTGTTGTATTTTGTCGTGCTTGTTATGTTTTGTTGTTATTGTTGTTGTGCTTGTTTTTTGTTGTTGTTGTTGTTGTTGTTGTTGTTGTTGCTTGTTGTTGTCTGATAAGGTATTGACGCTTTTTTTTCCCACTTTTGTGACATCAAACATTTCGAGCACTTACACGGAGAATGATTTGCATACTGGGCGGGACATACCGTTTTACTGAAGAAAACAATATGCTGAACGCTTTGGGATACCACCGAACCGACCGCAACTCCTGAAGCTTAGGTATGACTTTTTAATAGTTAAATCTTGTTGTTGTTGTTCCTTGTTGCTTGTTGTTGTTTGTTGTTGTTGTTGTGCTTGTTGTTGTTCTCTGTTGTATTTTGTCGTGGTTGTTGTGTTTTGTTGTTATTGTTGTTGTGCTTGTTTTTTGTTGTTGTTGTTGTTATTGCTTGTTGTTGTTGTTATTGTTGTTTGCTATTGTTGTTATCGTTGTTGTGGTTGTGCTTGTTGATGTTTGTTGTATTTTGTCGTGTTTGTTGTGTTTTGTTGTTATTGTTGTGCTTGTTTTTTGTTGTTGTTGCTTATTGTTGTCTGTTAAAATATTGACGCTATTTTTTTTCCCGCTTTTATGACATCAAACATTTCGCGCACTTACACGGAGGCTGATTTGCATACCGGGCGGGACATACCGTTTTACCGAAGAAAATAATAGGCTGACCGCTTTGGGATACCACCCCACCGACCGCAACTTCTGAAGCTTAGGTATGACTTTTTAATAATTAAATCTTGTTGTTGTTGTTGCTTGTTGCTTGTTGTTTGTTGATGTTTGTTGTTGTTGTTGTTTGTTGTTGTTGTTGTTGTTGTGGTTGTGCTTGTTGTTGTTGTTTGTTGTTGTATTTTGCCGTGCTTGTTGTTGTTGTGTTTTGTTGTTGTTGTGCTTGTTTTTTGTTGTTGTTGTTGTTGTTGTTGCTTGTTGTTGTCTGATAAGATATTGACGCTATTTTTTTCCCGCTTTTGTGACATCAAACATTTCGAGCACTTACACGGAGGCTGATTTGCATACTGGGTGGGACATACCGTTTTACCGAAGAAAACAATATGCTGACCGATTTGGGATACCACCGAACCGACCGCAACTCCTGAAGCTTAGGTATGACTTTTTATTAGTTAAATCTTTTTGTTGTTGCTTGTTGCTTGTTGTTTGTTGATGTTTGTTGTTGTTTGTTGTTGTTGTCGTTGTTGTGGTTGTGCTTGTTGTTGTTGTTTGTTGTTGTATTTTGTCGTGCTTGTTGTTGTCGTGTTTTGTTGTTGTTGTTGTTATGCTTGTTTTTTGTTGTTGTTGCTTGTTGTCTAATAAGGTATTGACGCTATTTTTTTTTGCTTTTGTGACATCAAACATTTTGCGCATTTACACGGAGGCTAATTTTCATACCGGTACATACCGTTTTACCGATGAAAACAATAGGATGACCCCTTTGGGACACCAACGCACCGACCGCAACTCCTGAAGCTTAGGTATGACTTTTTAATAGTTAAATCTTTTTGAGCTTGTTGCTTGTTGCTTGTTGTTTGTTGATGTTTGTTGTTGTCGTTGTTGTTATTGTTGTTTGCTATTGTTGTTATCGTTGTTGTGGTTGTGCTTGTTGATGTTTGTTATATTTTGTCGTGTTTGTTGTGTTTTGTTGTTATTGTTGTGCTTGTTTTTTGTTGTTGTTATTGTTGTTGTTGCTTATTGTTGTCTGTTAAAATATTGACGCTATTTTTTTTCCCGCTTTTATGACATCAAACATTTCGCGCACTTACACGGAGGCCGATTTGCATACCGGGCGGGACATGCCGTTTTACCGAAGAAAACAATAGGCTGACCGCTTTGGGATACCACCCCACCGACCGCAACTTCTGAAGCTTAGGTATGACTTTTTAATAATTAAATCTTGTTGTTGTTGTTGCTTGTTGCTTGTTGTTTGTTGATGTTTGTTGTTGTTGTTGTTTGTTGTTGTTGTTGTTGTTGTGGTTGTGCTTGTTGTTGTTGTTTGTTGTTGTATTTTGCCGTGCTTGTTGTTGATGTGTTTTGTTGTTGTTGTGCTTGTTTTTTGTTGTTGTTGTTGTTGTTGTTGTTGCTTGTTGTTGTCTGATAAGATATTAACGCTATTTTTTTCCCGCTTTTGTGACATCCAACATTTCGAGCACTTACACGGAGGCTGATTTGCATACTGGGCGGGACATACCGTTTTACCGAAGAAAACAATATGCTGACCGATTTGGGATACCACCGAACCGACCGCAACTCCTGAAGCTTAGGTATGACTTTTTATTAGTTAAATCTTTTTGTTGTTGCTTGTTGCTTGTTGTTTATTGATGTTTGTTGTTGTTTGTTGTTGTTGTCGTTGTTGTGGTTGTGCTTGTTGTTGTTGTTTGTTGTTGTATTTTGTCGTGCTTGTTGTTGTTGTGTTTTGTTGTTGTTGTTGTGCTTGTTTTTTGTTGTTGTTGCTTGTTGTCTAATAAGGTATTGACGCTATTTTTTTTTGCTTTTGTGACATCAAACATTTCGCGCATTTACACGGAGGCTGATTTGCATACCGGTACATACCGTTTTACTGATGAAAACAATAGGATGACCCCTTTGGGACACCAACGCACCGACCGCAACTCCTTAAGCTTAGGTATGACTTTTTAATAGTTAAATCTTGTTGTTGTTGTTCCTTGTTGCTTGTTGTTGTTTGTTGTTATTTGTTGTTGTTGTTGTGCTTGTTGTTGTTGTCTGTTGTATTTTGTCGTGCTTGTTATGTTTTGTTGTTATTGTTGTTGTGCTTGTTTTTTGTTGTTGTTGTTGTTGTTGTTGTCGTTGCTTGTTGTTGTCTGATAAGGTATTGACGCTATTTTTTTCCCGCTTTTGTGACATCAAACATTTCGAGCACTTACACGAAAGATGATTTGCATACTGGGCGGGACATACCGTTTTACCGAAGAAAACAATATGCTGACCGCTTTGGGATACCACCGAACCGACCGCAACTCCTGAAGCTTAGGTATGACTTTTTATTAGTTAAATCTTTTTGTTGTTGCTTGTTGCTTGTTGTTTGTTGATGTTTGTTGTTGTTGTTGTTTGTTGTAGTTGTTATTGTTGTTGTGGTTGTGCTTGTTGTTGTTGTTTGTTGTTGTATTTTGTCGTGCTTGTTGTTGTTGTGTTTTGTTGTTGTTGTGCTTGTTTTTTGTTGTTGTTGCTTGTTGTCTAATAAGGTATTGAAGCTTTTTTTTTTGCTTTTGTGACATCAAACATTTCACGCATTTACACGGAGGCTGATTTGCATACCGGTATATACAGTTTTACCGATGAAAAAAATAGGATGACCCCTATGGGACACCAACGCACCGACCGCAACTCCTGAAGCTTAGGTATGACTTTTTAATAGTTAAATCTTGTTGTTGTTGTTCCTTGTTGCTTGTTGTTGTTTGTTGTTGTTGTTGTGCTTGTTTTTTTCTCTGTTGTATTTTGTCGTGGTTGTTGTGTTTTGTTGTTATTGTTGTTGTGCTTGTTTTTTGTTGTTGTTGTTGTTATTGCTTGTTGTTGTTGTTATTGTTGTTTGCTATTGTTGTTATCGTTGTTGTGGTTGTGCTTGTTGATGTTTGTTGTATTTTGTCGTGTTTGTTGTGTTTTGTTGTTATTGTTGTGCTTGTTTTTTGTTGTTGTTGCTTATTGTTGTCTGTTAAAATATTGACGCTATTTTTTTTCCCGCTTTTATGACATCAAACATTTCGCGCACTTACACGGAGGCTGATTTGCATACCGGGCGGGACATACCGTTTTACCGAAGAAAATAATAGGCTGACCGCTTTGGGATACCACCCCACCGACCGCAACTTCTGAAGCTTAGGTATGACTTTTTAATAATTAAATCTTGTTGTTGTTGTTGCTTGTTGCTTGTTGTTTGTTGATGTTTGTTGTTGTTGTTGTTTGTTGTTGTTGTTGTTGTTGTGGTTGTGCTTGTTGTTGTTGTTTGTTGTTGTATTTTGCCGTGCTTGTTGTTGTTGTGTTTTGTTGTTGTTGTGCTTGTTTTTTGTTGTTGTTGTTGTTGTTGTTGCTTGTTGTTGTCTGATAAGATATTGACGCTATTTTTTTCCCGCTTTTGTGACATCAAACATTTCGAGCACTTACACGGAGGCTGATTTGCATACTGGGTGGGACATACCGTTTTACCGAAGAAAACAATATGCTGACCGATTTGGGATACCACCGAACCGACCGCAACTCCTGAAGCTTAGGTATGACTTTTTATTAGTTAAATCTTTTTGTTGTTGCTTGTTGCTTGTTGTTTGTTGATGTTTGTTGTTGTTTGTTGTTGTTGTCGTTGTTGTGGTTGTGCTTGTTGTTGTTGTTTGTTGTTGTATTTTGTCGTGCTTGTTGTTGTCGTGTTTTGTTGTTGTTGTTGTGCTTGTTTTTTGTTGTTGTTGCTTGTTGTCTAATAGGGTATTGACGCTATTTTTTTTTGCTTTTGTGACATCAAACATTTCGCGCATTTACACGGAGGCTGATTTGCATACCGGTACATACCATTTTACCGATGAAAACAATAGGATGACCCCTTTGGGACACCAACGCACCGACCACAACTCCTTAAGCTTAGGTATGACTTTTTAATAGTTAAATCTTGTTGTCGTTGTTCCTTGTTGCTTGTTGTTGTTTGTTGTTATTTGTTGTTGTTGTTGTGCTTGTTGTTGTTGTCTGTTGTATTTTGTCGTGCTTGTTATGTTTTGTTGTTATTGTTGTTGTGCTTGTTTTTTGATGTTGTTGTTGTTGTTGTTGTTGTTGTTGCTTGTTGTTGTCTGATAAGGTATTGACGCTTTTTTTTTCCCACTTTTGTGACATCAAACATTTCGAGCACTTACACGGAGAATGATTTGCATACTGGGCGGGACATACCGTTTTACTGAAGAAAACAATATGCTGAACGCTTTGGGATACCACCGAACCGACCGCAACTCCTGAAGCTTAGGTATGACTTTTTAATAGTTAAATCTTGTTGTTGTTGTTCCTTGTTGCTTGTTGTTGTTTGTTGTTGTTTGTTGTTGTTGTTGTGCTTGTTGTTGTTCTCTGTTGTATTTTGTCGTGGTTGTTGTGTTTTGTTGTTATTGTTGTTGTGCTTGTTTTTTGTTGTTGTTGTTGTTATTGCTTGTTGTTGTTGTTATTGTTGTTTGCTATTGTTGTTATCGTTGTTGTGGTTGTGCTTGTTGATGTTTGTTGTATTTTGTCGTGTTTGTTGTGTTTTGTTGTTATTGTTGTGCTTGTTTTTTGTTGTTGTTGCTTATTGTTGTCTGTTAAAATATTGACGCTATTTTTTTTCCCGCTTTTATGACATCAAACATTTCGCCCACTTACACGGAGGCTGA
>JALAZF010000254.1:6812500-6892500 GCA_022829125.1 Lathyrus tuberosus
TTTGTTGTTGTTGTTGTTTGTTGTTGTTGTTGTCGTTGTGCTTGTTGTTGTTGTTTGTTGTTGTATTTTGTCGTGCTTGTTGTTGTTGTGTTTTGTTGTTGTTGTTGTGCTTGTTTTTTGTTGTTGTTGCTTGTTGTCTAATAAGGTATTGACGCTATTTTTTTTGCTTTTGTGACATCAAACATTTCGTGCATTTACACGGAGGCTGATTTGCATACAGGTATACCGTTTTACCGATGAAAACAATAGGATGACCCTTTGGGACACCAACGCACCGACCGCAACTTCAGAAGCTTAGGTATGAATTTTTAATAGTTAAATCTTGTTGTTGTTCCTTGTTGCTTGTTGTTGTTTGATGTTGTTGTTGTGCTTGTTGTGCTTGTTGTTGTTGTCTATTGTATTTTGTCGTGTTTGTTGTGTTTTGTTGTTATTGTTGTTGTGCTTGTTTTTTGTTGTTGTTGTTGTTGTTGCTTGTCGTTGTCTGATAAGGTATTGACGCTATTTTTTCCTTTTTTTGTGACATCAAACATTTCGAGCACTTACACGGAGGCTGATTTGCATACCGGGCGGGACATACCGTTTTACCGAAGAAAACAATAGGCTGACCGCTTTGGAATACCACCGAACCGACCGCAACTCCTGAAGCTTAGGTATGACTTTTTAATAGTTAAATCTTTTTGAGCTTGTTGCTTGTTGCTTGTTGTTTGTTGATGTTTGTTGTTGTTGTTGTTGTTGTTATTGTTGTTTGCTATTGTTGTTATCGTTGTTGTGGTTGTGCTTGTTGATGTTTGTTGTATTTTGTCGTGTTTGTTGTGTTTTGTTGTTATTGTTGTGCTTGTTTTTTGTTGTTGTTATTGTTGTTGTTACTTATTGTTGTCTGTTAAAATATTGATGCTATTTTTTTCCCGCTTTTACGACATCAAACATTTTGCGCACTTACACGGAGGCTGATTTGCATACCGGGCGGGACATACCGTTTTACTGAAGAAAACAATAGGCTGACCGCTTTGGGATACCACCCCACCGACCGCAACTTCTGAAGCTTAGGTATGACTTTTTAATAATTAAATCTTGTTGTTGTTGTTGCTTGTTGCTTGTTGTTTGTTGATGTTTGTTGTTGTTGTTGTTTGTTGTTGTTGTTGTTGTTGTGGTTGTGCTTGTTGTTGTTGTTTGTTGTTGTATTTTGCCGTGCTTGTTGTTGTTGTGTTTTGTTGTTGTTGTGCTTGTTTTTTGTTGTTGTTGTTGTTGTTGTTGCTTGTTGTTGTCTGATAAGATATTGACGCTATTTTTTTCCCGCTTTTGTGACATCAAACATTTCGAGCACTTACACGGAGGCTGATTTGCATACTGGGCGGGACATACCGTTTTACCGAAGAAAACAATATGCTGACCGATTTGGGATACCACCGAACCGACCGCAACTCCTGAAGCTTAGGTATGACTTTTTATTAGTTAAATCTTTTTGTTGTTGCTTGTTGCTTGTTGTTTGTTGATGTTTGTTGTTGTTTGTTGTTGTTGTCGTTGTTGTGGTTGTGCTTGTTGTTGTTGTTTGTTGTTGTATTTTGTCGTGCTTGTTGTTGTTGTGTTTTGTTGTTGTTGTTGCGCTTGTTTTTTGTTGTTGTTGCTTGTTGTCTAATAAGGTATTGACGCTATTTTTTTTTGCTTTTGTGACATCAAACATTTCGCGCATTTACACGGAGGCTGATTTGCATACCGGTACATACCGTTTTACCGATGAAAACAATAGGATGACCCCTTTGGGACACCAATGCACCGACCGTAACTCCTTAAGCTTAGGTATGACTTTTTAATAGTTAAATCTTGTTGTTGTTGTTCCTTGTTGCTTGTTGTTGTTTGTTGTTATTTGTTGTTGTTGTTGTGCTTGTTGTTGTCTGTTGTATTTTGTCGTGCTTGTTATGTTTTGTTGTTATTGTTGTTGTGCTTGATTTTTGTTGTTGTTGTTGTTGTTGTTGCTTGTTGTTGTCTGATAAGGTATTGACGCTATTTTTTCCCTTTTTTGTGACATCAAACATTTCGAGCACTTACACGGAGGCTGATTTACATACCGGGCGGGACATACCGTTTTACCGAAGAAAATAATAGGCTGACCGCTTTGGAATACCACCGAACCTGTAATACCCATATATTTTAGTCCGTATGATATTATGATGTTTTATCATTTTAATCTATTTTTCTACTAAATTTGGAGTAGCGAGCAGATTATACCCGATATTTCTAGGGTGTTCGGTTGTGGTCTGGATTGATCCACGTGGTTTCTTTTTAATTCAATCAGACTTTTTTCTATTAGCACGGTAGTTATATTGGATTCCGAATGTTTCTATGTTTTCGAAATTTCAAAAATGTGTTTCTGCCGATTTTTGGGAAAACGGGCAAATTATACCCGTCGTTTAAATTTTCACGGACTTCGATTGTCGTCAAAATTTAAATGGGAGTTTTATATATCGCCAATATTGAGAATTTAACCTAAATATATCTTTCTGAGTTAAGGAACAAAAATTTATTCGGAATAAAATTTATTCGAAAATTTTGGGTGGTTTTAATTAAAATGCGACGGTGAAATTTTTCGGTTTTCATAAAAAGTTGTTCGTGAGCGAGTTACGACTCGTCTGACTCAGAACATTTTTTTTAAGTGTGAGACATTAAATATCTAGATATTTTTGGGTTATATTATTATTATATGTTTTTATGATAAGATCTTTTAGATTTTTTGTTGAGATATTATTATTAAATCCATTAGATATTTTGTTGAGATATTATTATTATATCCATTAGATATTTTTGGCGGGTATATTGTAATTTTATTCTTGACTTTTATTTTATAATATATCTTTTTTTCATCGATGTTTTCGTTTGATCGCGTTTTGAGAGCGTTTAGGAGATATTTAGGCGAAAGGGTAAAACGGTAATCTTGCGGATTAGATATTTTAGAAAAGGATATGATGGGGATTAAGTGGTAAGTTTAGATTATATATATAGAGAGATTAGAGAGAAAGAAAGTAAAAGGAAAGAAAAGAAGAGGAAAGAAAGGAGAAGAGAGGAGAAAGAGAGAAAAGAGGGAAAAATGGGGAAAACATCCGAATCGGAGCCGGATCTTCGATTAAATCGGGTAAGTTTACTAAACTCGATTATCCTACGATAGTATATGTATATGTAGGTGTTTGTTTGGTTGGTTTTGGTTAGAAAATGTTAGGTTTTACATATTTGAGCAAAATTGGTAAAATCGATAGAAATCGATGTTTTCACGGATGAAATTCGAAATAAATTGCGTAGTTTAGTCGAGGAATGTTAGGCCGTGATTATTGAAATTGTAAGATTGAATTCGGGTGATTTCTTAACTTTGGACATTTTTGAGAAATGAGGGTTTTAAGAATTGAATCGAAAACGGACGTCGTAGGAATGTTAGGTGAGTACGAGTATGTGGTTATTTCGAAGAAAATAATTGAATTGGTCGGATTTTCGGGTGGAAAGGCCAAAACCCGTAGGTTTTCAAGGCAAAAGGGGGGTTTTCGGCGAAAACTTCGAAAATTCATATCTTTTGATCCGTAAGTCGGTTTTGATCCCTGTTCGAAGCGTTGGAAAGCTAACGGGATGTTCTTTCTATTAAAAATGGTTTGGAGGGCAAGAGATGATTTTAGTTTTTGTGGTTTTGAAAAAGTGTTGGGTTTTATCACGTAAAGTGTGTGCGGTCGGTGTTTTACTGTGTGTTGTGCTTTTGTTAAATAACGTGGAGCCAGTGAGCTGTTATATGATGTACTGTGGGTGGCCTAATGGCGTGAATCCTAGATTTTTGGAATTCAAATTGTTGTTCAAAATAAATGAATTTAAATGGTGTGGGTTTTTCTATAGAGCGATTAGGTTAGTAATCGGGGAGTGAAAACCTAAAGCCCTAATTGTTTAGGTTAATGATCAAGACCCAGCCTTATTGTTGATGTATCTGAGTTGGTTTTAACTTAAGTCCTTTGTGTATTTTATAAGGTTGAAAGTGTGAATCGGGTACGAGATTTCATCGTGAGAGACAAATCGATCTTACGTAGCGTAAGTTGTTTGGGTTGGAAGCTTGCTCAGCTAAGGGCACTTTCTAACGATATTATATGTGATTGAATGCATGTGTGTTTGTATTCATGACTGTGTACCCTTGTGGGGATGTTTGAATGATTGTGTGCCAGTTGAGGTTGTGTGGTTATATTCATGATTGTGTGCCCGGTTGGGGATATGTGTTTATGCTATGACGCTAAACTTGTGATGTGCATTCATATGATTTGTGCTAAATATATGATTTGCGGTTGATGTGTATGTCGAGAAGGAGAACACGAGGTGTGTCTGAGTCACCTGTTGGTAATGAGAATTATTCATATGATTTGTGATAAATATATGAATTGCGGTTGATGTGTATGTCAAGGAGGACAACACGAGGTGTGTATGAGCCACCTGTTGGTACTGAGAATTGTTCATATGATCTGTGATAGATATATGAACTGAATTGTGAATTGTGAATTGTGAATTGTGTTTATACATATTGTGTTTATACATATTGTGTTTATATAAACTGTTGCATTTGCATGTGTGAGTTCATGCATACCATAGTTGCGTGTAGGTAGTTGGCGCCGAACGGGCCAGGGTGATGGGTTCTGAATCATCACCTAATCCCGAAGGGAATTCTACTGCACCAGGTGATGTGACTGAGCCATCATCGATCCTTTGAGATCAAATTGAGTCAGGAGAATGCGAGGGAGGCAACTCCGGGTGTTTGCAAGGGCAACACTTTTGTGTCTGCGAGGCAGCACGGTTAGTGAGGACCCAAGGGGGTATCACGACTCTCTGCGGAGAGGTTAAATTCCGGAATTCATGCATGGTGAGGGTACCCGACGAATTGGGACCACCAAATTCATATAGGTCTGCATTTAGGATGTGTGTGCATTGCATGTGTGTGTTAAATTAAATGTTTGTGCATCGCATTTGTGTGTTAAATTAATTGTTGTGATTGTTACATATATCATACTGTCACCTCATTTATGTTGCTCTGCATATCATATTGTCATCTTATTCATGTTGTTATGTATATCATGTTCTGCTGGTATGTGTGTATTTTTCCATATATGCTGTTTTTAGATTGTGACCCTCTACTATTATTATGATGTGGCTAACGACCACCCAGGTTTAGAAGTTGTGATAGTTAAGGTACCCAGGGGTCGTGAAGACTTTCAAGATGCGATTTCCTTGGGCTAGGAGTTCGAGATCAGCTTAGGGTCACGTTTTGAGGTTGTCCATGTTGTGGTTGTTGTTGTTAAAGCTGAGTGCTTATTTTTTTGTGTATGGACAAATATTTATAACAGTGGGCATTACGCTGGTCCTATGTATGGAAAAGACTTAGATCGAAAGCTCGTACTCTGATTAATCATTTTTATTATTTTCCTGAAAAGACAGTTGTCAATATTATGTATGGCATTAAAAAAAAAATATACACTCCCGCTGTTAAAAATCGGGGTGTTACATTGTGGTATCAGAGCTTTGGTATAAGATTTTCATGGGGTTGTGAGTCGGGTGTCCTAAGCTGATCAAGTGTTGGGTTTAGTGGGAGTAAATGTGTGGAGTCCTATGTGTTATGTGCCTAGGTAATCGGTTGTTTCTTAACTGAAGTTGAGGTCTCCCATAATACTTCAGTAAGAAGCATAGTTAAACCCCTTGAGCATTTGTCGACGTTGGTCGACATGTGTCTCCGTATTCTTTAGAGGTGTTGATCTAGAGGGAGTGAGATTGAATCGAGTAAGGACTACAAGGTTTTCTGCAGTAATGTTATGGATGAGAGGTTTTGTTTGTTCTTATCACTCCGAGGTGTTGAGTAGGGATGAGTGGAAGTCAAGGTTTAACAGGATTGTAAGTAAGGACTTGATTTGGAGGACCTTTTGAGAGAAAAAAAGGATTGGATGTTCATTCCGGTGAGTTCCGAATGAGATGAGATGCAGTTTATGGACTATGAAAAAGGTGATATTTCTTTGGGATCTAAGAGCAGCTATAGATGTCGTTTGGAGACAATTACTATACATGGAGATTAATGGGACATCTTCTCCAGGAAGAAAGCGGGTTACACGTTGAAAATGGCCGAAACCTAGGAAAGTTGGAGGAAGGTTATATGATTGGTAGGTGCTTGAGGGTTTAATTTGGTTTCTTAAGCTAGGTTAGGTATATGACTAAATACCGTAAGGATGAATCATGTGATGTTAAAGGAAGGAAACCAAGTATCACATGGATAAGTTTTAGTAAAAGTGATCATCAGTGGAGTTGTCTTCGAAACTAGAAGTGGGAGTTTGGGAGAGAAGAAGTGTAATAGTTTCTAGGAGAAAAAGGTAGAAGATAGTACCATGGATCTAAGTAATCATATGAGTAGAGTAGAGAAGTGCTAAAGCAATTCAAGTATGGGTGACATGGTTTGCTAGAAATATCATACCGCGGGTAGACAATGGGTTGTTAGAAGAGTGATAAGACGCTGAAAGTTAATATCTGGAAGGACACGGAGCCATGTATGAAGAATTAATGAATGGAGTTATATGGTGTAACAAGTATATGGATTTCGTGAAGATCAAAGTTTAGATTTGGATTTAGGGATCGAACCTGAGAATAAAGAAAAGTTAGCAAAGAAATTTTGATTGGGTAGTTGCTCTTTAAAAGTCAAGCGTTAAAATTTGAGATAAGTGCTCAGTGACTAGATGGAGGAGTAAGATATGTCTGTTTTGGAAGGATGATTCTTGTAAAGTGCTAGATCGTAGGGTGATAATGTTGGTTGATACATTAGTAAAGGTTAGAAGTGAATAAGAACCCGATGAGTGGGTAGAGGTGCCAGACTTTTTGAGCAAGAGTGTATGCACAGCGGATGGGTTTGTGTTATAAAAGGATTTTATGACCATTGGATAGTCATAAGCAATTGAAGATAGATAGAATAACAAAGAGTAGGTTGGATAGGACGAACATTGATTTGGAACAAGGATATTTAGATTGGGTGAAGGAGAGTAAAGATGTGGGTTGAAGTTGACAAGATAGAGGTCATGGTAGGTTGGGAAACGACTATAGGCGTTGGTTTGCTAAGATTTTGAAGTTGGAAACTCCTAGATGTTATAAGAGGATCTAGTATAAGGGACTTTGGAGTTGCAGCATCGTAAAGGTGGTTATAAAGGAAGAATAAGGTTGTATGCAAGCAAGAAAGTGCTCAGGTAACACAGATTTTTTTAATAAGAAGGTTGACTACCTCGTTGCTTAGGAAGGACTACCAAGGATATGGCCCAAATGGAAATGGGAAGGATACTAAGCATTTCCTCAAGAGTGTATGCTATAGATGATGAGGTTGCGCTCGGACGTAAAGTTGATATTTAAGAAGCGGTATAAGTGGTACGAGAATAATCCTGCGGTTGGAAATTTTGATATCACAAGGTTAATGAGTAGTGTATTAGTGACTAGATGGGTGGTTATATTCAGAATTAGGATGATGAAGTTACTAAGTGAAAAGTGTAACACCCCCTTTCTATACCCCCAAATAATCACATAAGTCATTTAGGCACATATAAAAATCAATTCGCCAGAGTACGATTAAAACATAGTATAAAAGAGGCATGTCACATCATACGTTAAATTAAACCATACAACACCTACTCAAACATCGATATGCAACAGTGGGGTAACTTTGCAACAGAGGAACTTTGTCCTTACACCCACATCTCAATATTTAGAATAAAAGCGGAAAATCTAAACATTGAATAACATCAAACATATATACTTATATATATATGCGTCATCGGTTATCATCCAACAACATAATCCATGTTTACTTAAACATTCATCCACAAGATATATGTACAAATGTATCACAAAAGAATAATATACATCCTAGCTACCCGGTGCTACATATCAGAGCCAACCGACCAAAAGAATGAAGACACGCTTCACAAAAAGACCTCCCGCATACCTACTATGCAATGCCTCATAGAGCATCATAAAACAGCAAAAGGGTGAGAAATATTATCATAATAACAATGCATATAATTATGTACTACAACATAAACATATAACACATATTCTCACCACAACTCATCATATATCACAATATGGATATATCATCAAGCCTATACATTATGGATACATTCACCATTATCATCATTCCACATGAACACACACATACTTGTTCATTCAACAATGCATCATTATAAGATACCGTTTATATCATTTCCCATAAACATACATATATCAATGTTTATTCATCAATGCACAAATACAAAGATGATCAATGCAAATCATAGAGACCGACTCTCGACTCTATGCAGATGCATGCGGTACCGACTCATCACCCGAGCTCAATTGAAGAACTCAATGGAAATATCCTCCCTGCCGGGCCTACGATATTTCCCCATCGCTCATACCATCATGGCATCCGATGTTTCTGGATTGTTCACGCAGACACAATCCGATTGCTCAAACCCCACAAGGGCACACAATCATTCTGAAGATTCCCACGGAATCAAGTGTAACTCATCGCAACGATTACACCCATTGACTACGCAATGTTCAGAGGATCCTCAAATGATCATTTGTGTAATCAATCACTCACACCCAACAGGGACGTGATATTACACCCGATTCTCCACGGAATCGCGACACATGAATGCATGTCATGATGTTTCTCATACAAAATGACCATATACACTCATGCAATGCACACATATTTCACAATATATTCATGCATTCCTCTCATACAATCACATACAATCTATATATATTCACATCAATGCCTTACTGTAAGATTCACATTCAAACATCTAGTCAAAACGGTAAAAGTCTCTAAATATCCTTATTCCTGACTTTTCCGACTTATTTAATCGGCTAAGAATTTCCAATTCATCATAATGATAAAGAACGTTTCATAAGCTTCCTAATGCATCAAACCACGCCTCAAACTGAACCACAGATCAAAAGTTATGCAGAAAACAAAATTACACGAACAGTACTGTTCGCTGGGCGAACCTCCCTCGCGAGCATTCGCTAGCTCCTTCGCTAGGCGAACATCCCTCGCGAGCATTCGCTAGCTCCTTCGCTAGGCGAATGTTCCAGCGAACCAACTGTTAGCTAAAAACAGACACAAAGTTCGCTAGGCGAGCACTTGGCGAACCAAGTCAGAACCAAACAGAGCCAAAAACACCCAAAGTTCGCTAGGCGAACACTCTAGCGAACCTTCGCTCATGCCTTCGCTAGGCGAATACCCGTAGAGAACCTTCGCTACCCTTCGCTGATTGGTTCGCTAGGCGAACCTGCGGAAACTCTGAATCCTTCAGCGCTGTTGAAAACCCAAAAACTCTATTTTTCAACCCAAAACATTTTCAAAACAACATACATCCATCAGAACTCAATCTAATCATGGCAACAAGCATTCTACCACATTTTCGTCGATTTCCAACCGCGAAAACATCGATTTCTCATTATCGACCTAAAATGGAAAACTATGAAAACACCACAACCAATCCAATACACACATACACAATCATACATAATACTATACATTGATAAGATACCAATGTTTCACACCCTTACCTGATTAAATTGATTCCTAGAGGTTGATTTTCTTGGTTTTCCTCTTTTCCTCTTCTTTTCTCTTCCTCTTCTTTCTTTCTCTCCTTTTTCTCTCTCTTTCTCTTTTATTTCTCTTTTCTATCTATTTTCTTTCTTTTCTATTTCTTTTCTCTCATTTTCCACTAAATCAATTAATTCATTTTTCTCACAAAATTCTAACTCCACAAAATTTCTAACTTATGATTAATTGAGAAAAGTCTAAAATACCCTCCATTCTAATTTCCCCGAAAACTCTCAAAAACGGTAAAATAACATTTAACACACCAATTTAACAAATAAAATAATTTATCACCCAATTAAAACAAAAGACTCAAGAATAATGGAATAATCAAAATCGGGGCGTTACAACTCTCCCCCACTTTAGAAATTTTCGTCCTCGAAAATAATACCTGATTCAAACAACTCCGGATACGACTCTCGCATCCCACTCTCTAGTTCCCAAGTCATATTGCCTTCCGCAGCGCCTCCCCACGCTACTTTCACAAGCGCAATATCCTTGCCTCTTAGTTTCTTAACTTCACGGTCCAAAATCCTAACCGGTAAAGCTTCCAACGTAAGGTTATCTCTCACTTCTACCTCGTCCATAGGAATAACATGTGACGGATCCGGAACATATTTCCGAAGTTGCGAAACATGGAATACATCATGCAAATTCGAAAGGTTCGGAGGCAACCCCACACGGTAAGCCACAACACCAACTCGTGAAGTAATCTGATACGGACCAATAAAACGAGAAGTCAACTTCTTCGACTTCAAAGCACGACCCACACCCGTAACCGGTGTAACTCTCAAAAACACATGGTCTCCTTCTTGAAATTCAAGATCTTTCCTTCTCTTGTCATGATAGCTCTTCTGTCTACTTTGAGAAGCTTTCATCTTCTCCCGAATAAACTTCACTTTCTCCGTCGTTTGTTGTACCATTTCCGGTCCAACTATCGTCCTCTCGCCGGTTTCATGCCAACACAAAGGTGTTCGACATCTCCGACCATACAAAGCCTCAAATGGTGCCATACTTATACTCGAATGAAAACTGTTATTGTAAGTGAATTCAATCAACGCCAAATAACCATCCCAAGCACCACCTTGCTCGAGTACACAAGCACGCAATAAATCCTCCAACGATTGAATCGTTCTCTCGGTTTGACCATCCGTTTGCGGATGATAAGCCGAACTCAATCTTAGCTTAGAACCCAAAGCCTTTTGTAAACTCTCCCAAAACCTCGATGTAAATCTAGGGTCTCTATCCGATACAATACTCTTAGGAACTCCATGTAACTTCACAACCACAAGAATATAAATCTCGGCTAACTTCTCCAAAGGATAACTAATATCAATTGGAATAAAGTGAGCAGATTTAGTAAGCCTATCAACAATTACCCAAATAGCATTATGACCTCTTTACGTATTCGGCAATCCCGTAACAAAATCCATCGATATACTATCCCATTTCCATTCCGAAATATCCAACGGTTGCATAAATCCACTCGGTTTTTGATGTTCCACCTTAGACTTTTGACAAGTTAAGCATGCATACACGAATTGAGCTACATCTCTCTTTAATCCGGACCACCAAAAGATCTTCTTCAAATCCTGATACATCTTATTCGCTCCCGGATGAATACTTAAATTACTTCGGTGTCCTTCCTCTAGAATCATCTTTTTCAACTCCGCATCATCGGGAATACAAATACGACCACGGAATCTCAAAACTCCATAATTATCAACCTTAAAATCCTCGTTCTCATTCATCATCAAATCAACGAACTTCAAATCCAACTTTTGCTTTTCACATACGGTTGCAAGAAAATCATTCGTAACATGTAGCATACCAAGTCTCACACTTCTCGGCGTCATTTCACAAACCAAACTCAAGTCTCTAAAATTCTCCAAAAGTTCCCATTCTTTCATCATCAATGCGGACATATGTAACGATTTCTGACTCAAAGCATCGGCCACCACGTTTGCCTTACCCGGATGGTAATTCAAACCAAAATCATAATCCTTCAAAAGCTCTAACCACCTCCTTTGTCTCATGTTCAATTCTTTCTGATCAAATAAATATCTCAAGCTCTTGTGATCACTAAAAACTTCAAATCTTGCACCATAAAGGTAATGCCTCCATATTTTCAAAACAAACACCACGGCCGCTAACTCCAAGTCATGTGTAGGATAATTCTTTTCATGCACTCTCAATTGTCTAGAAGCATATGCCACAACTTTTCCATCTTGCATCAAAACACCACCTAAACCCACCAATGAAGCATCACAATACACTACAAATGGTTCATTAGGATTAGGCAAAATCAAGATCGGAGTCGTTGTCAGCCTTCTCTTTAGCTCATTGAAACTCTCTTCACAATGAATATCCCAAATGAAAGCCTTTCCTTTACAAGTCAATTGCGTTAAAGGAAGTGCCAACTTCGAAAATCCCTCAATAAACCTCCGATAATAACCCGCCAAGCCTAAAAAGCTTCGAATCTCCGTAACCGACCTAGGAACCTCCCATTGTATCACCGTATCTATCTTGGATGGATCAACACTAATACCACTACCGGAAATAACATGTCCAAGGAAGCTTACTTCCGACAACCAAAATTCACATTTCGACAACTTAGCATACAATTGTTTCTCTTTCAAAATTTGCAACACAATTCTCAAATGCTCTTCATGCTCCTCTTGAGACTTAGAGTAAATCAAAATATCATCGATGAACACAACCACAAAACGATCCAACTGTTCATGAAAAATACGATTCATGTATTCCATAAACACACCCGGCGCGTTAGAAACCCCGAATGGCATCACGGAGTATTCGTATTGACCATACCGTGTCCTAAATGTCGTCTTTTGAATATCTTCTCCTTTCACACGAATCTGGTGGTATCCTGATCTCAAATCAATCTTGCTAAAAACATTCGCACCAACCAATTGGTCCATCAAATCATCGATCCTAGGAAGCGGATACTTGTTCTTAATTGTCACTTTGTTCAACTGTCGATAATCAATGCATAACCGCATACTCCCGTCCTTCTTCTTTACCAACAATACCGGAGCACCCCAAGAAGAAACACTTGGCCTTACAAATTTCTTGTCCAACAAGTCATTCAATTGCTTTTTCAATTCTACCAATTCCGATGCCGACATACGATACGGTGCCATCGAAATCGGTCTAGTACCCGGAACTAGATCAATAGAAAATTCAACTTCTCTTTCCGGCGGTACATCCCTAATATCTTCCGGAAACACTTCTGGAAATTCACACACCACTGGGAACACATCAAGCTCAACTTGACTCTCCACCGACAATGATGCAAACAAACCAAACAATTGAGCTTCGTCCGCTAAAAGTTTCTTCAACTCTTTAGTGGATAGGAAACTCTCAAATTCATCATCTTCCAAAGAAGGAAACCTTACTAACTTGTGATAGCAATCTATATGAACTCGATTAAATTGCAACCAGTTCATACCCAAGATCACGTCCAATCCCTCCAACGGCAAACATACTAAATCCATAATGAAGTCTTTACCACACATGGTCAAAGGACAACTTACACACACCAAAGACGTAGTTACCGACCCTGAAGCAGGAGTCTCAATAACCATTTCAGCACCCATCAAGGTTAATGCAAGATTCAAACGCTTCGCGCACTCAGACGAAATAAACGAATGAGTCGCTCCCGTATCGATAACAGCAACTAAAGGTGTACTATTAATAAAGCATGTACCTTTAATCAAACGGTCTGCATTCGTAGTTTGAGTCCCCGCCAATGCAAACACCTTTCCGCCCGCTTGAGCTTGTTTCGGCTTAGTACACTTAGTACTAATGTGACCCACTTCTCCACAATTATAGCACTTCACTACATTCCTCCTACACTCAGTAGTAGCATGCCCTACTCCTCCACAGTTAGAACATTTCACCACAGTCTTCCTACAATCAAATGATTTAT
The DNA here is from genome assembly GCA_022829125.1 of Lathyrus tuberosus. Lineage (NCBI taxonomy): Eukaryota > Viridiplantae > Streptophyta > Magnoliopsida > Fabales > Fabaceae > Lathyrus > Lathyrus tuberosus. The sequence goes on from JALAZF010000254.1 coordinate 6,826,078, forward strand.
GACCCATACCTCCACACTTGAAACACTTTACGGGACCAGAACTTCCTCCTCCAGACCTCCTATCAAAGTTTCCCCTATGCTTGCCCTTATCAACGGGTGTCACATAAGGTCCACCTCGAGCTTGTTGCTTTCCCTTCCTCTCATTCAAACTTTTGTAATGTGTAGAACGAGCCTTGCTATCTTCCTCGAAGATTCTACAACATTCCGTCAAATCCGCAAACCTCCTTATCCTTTGATACCCCACAGCTTGTTTAATCTCAGGATGTAAACCATTCTCATATTTAATACACTTTGAGAACTCAGCAGTAATCGCAGCATAATGAGGATGGAATTGAACCAACTCCACAAACTTAGCAGTATAGTCCACCACCGACATACTACCTTGTTTTAGTTCAAGAAACTCCATCTCCTTCTTTCCCTTCACACTCTCAGGGTAATACTTCCTTAAGAATTCAGTACGAAATAAATTCCAAGTTACCTCTTCATCATCCACCTCAAGAACTTCACGCATACCGACCCACCAATCGTCGGCTTCTTCCTTCAACATGTGAGATCCAAGCCTCACCTTATTCTCCTCCGCACAATCCATAACTCTAAAGATCCTTTCAATCTCTTTCAACCAAAGTTGAGCACCCTCGGGATCAAATCTTCCTTTGAAAACCGGTGGTTGATTCTTCCTGAACTCATCATTAGCATTCACATTCGGCGCACCTTGCACCGCCCTAGCCATTGCTTCCAAAGCAGCAGCCATCGCATTATCATTTCTACGAGCCATATTCTGATCATTCCCAAAAATTACAACAAGGTTAAACAACAGTTCAACCAACACAACAACAAGACAGACACAACTGACTCAACTCTGGCTCTGATACCGCTTAATGTAACACCCCCTTTCTATACCCCCAAATAATCACATAAGTCATTTAGGCACATATAAAAATCAATTCGCCAGAGTACGATTAAAACATAGTATAAAAGAGGCATGTCACATCATACGTTAAATTAAACCATACAACACCTGCTCAAACATCGATATGCAACAGTGGGGTAACTTTGCAACAGAGGAACTTTGTCCTTACACCCACATCTCAATATTTAGAATAAAAGCGGAAAATCTAAACATTAAATAACATCAAACATATATACTTATATATATATATGCGTCATCGGTTATCATCCAACAACATAATTCATGTTTACTTAAACATTCATCCACAAGATATATGTACAAATGTATCACAAAAGAATAATATACATCCTAGTTACCCGGTGCTACATATCAGAGCCAACCGACCAAAAGAATGAAGACACGCTTCACAAAAAGACCTCCCGCATACCTACTCTGCAATGCCTCATAGAGCATCATAAAACAGCAGAAGGGTGAGAAATATTATCATAATAACAATGCATATAATTATGTACTACAACATAAACATATAACACATATTCTCACCACAACTCATCATATATCACAATATGGATATATCATCAAGCCTATACATTATGCATACATTCACCATTATCATCATTCCACATGAACACACACATACTTGTTCATTCAACAATGCATCATTATAAGATACCGTTTATATCATTTCCCATAAACATACATATATCAATGTTTATTCATCAATGCACAAATACAAAGATGATCAATGCAAATCATAGAGACCGACTCTCGACTCTATGCAGATGCATGCGGTACCGACTCATCACCCGAGCTCAATTGAAGAACTCAATGGAAATATCCTCCCTGCCGGGCCTACGATATTTCCCCATCGCTCATACCATCATGGCATCCGATGTTTCTGGATTGTTCACGCAGACACAATCCGATTGCTCAAACCCCACAAGGGCACACAATCATTCTGAAGATTCCCACAGAATCAAGTGTAACTCATCGCAACGATTACACCCATTGACTACGCAATGTTTAGAGGATCCTCAAATGATCATTTGTGTAATCAATCACTCACACCCAACAGGGACGTGATATTACACCCGATTCTCCACGGAATCGCGACACATGAATGCATGTCATGATGTTTCTCATACAAAATGACCACATACACTCATGCAATGCACACATATTTCACAATATATTCATGCATTCCTCTCATACAATCACATACAATCTATATATATTCACATCAATGCACTACTGTATGATTCACATTCAAACAGCTAGTCAAAACGGTAAAAGTCTCTAAATATCCTTATTCCCGACTTTTCCGACTTATTTAATCGGCTAAGAATTTCCAATTCATCATAATGATAAAGAACGTTTCATAAGCTTCCTAATGCATCAAACCACGCCTCAAACCGAACCACAGATCAAAAGTTATGCAGAAAACAAAATTACACGAACAATACTGTTCGTTGGGCGAACCTCCCTCGCGAGCATTCGCTAGCTCCTTCGCTAGGCGAACATCCCTCGCGAGCATTCGCTAGCTCCTTCGCTAGGCGAATGTTCCAGCGAACCAACTGTTAGCTAAAAACAAACACAAAGTTCGCTAGGCGAGCACTTGGCGAACCAAGTCAGAACCAAACAGAGCCAAAAACACCCAAAGTTCGCTAGGCGAACACTCTAGCGAACCTTCGCTCATGCCTTCGCTAGGCGAATACCCGTAGCGAACCTTCGCTACCCTTCGCTGATTGGTTCGCTAGGCGAACCTGCGGAAACTCTGAATCCTTCAGCGCTGTTGAAAACCCAAAAACTCTATTTTTCAACCCAAAACATTTTCAAAACAACATACATCCATCAGAACTCAATCTAATCATGGCAACAAGCATTCTACCACATTTTCGTCGATTTCCAACCGCGAAAACATCGATTTCTCATTATCGACCTAAAATGGAAAACTATGAAAACACCACAACCAATCCAATACACACATACACAATCATACATAATACTATACATTGATAAGATAACAATGTTTCACACCCTTACCCGATTAAATTGATTCCTAGAGGTTGATTTTCTTGGTTTTCCTCTTTCCTCTTCTTTTCTCTTCCTCTTCTTTCTTTCTCTCCTTTTTCTCTATCTTTCTCTTTTATTTCTCTTTTCTATCTATTTTCTTTCTTTTCTATTTCTTTTCTCTCATTTTCCACTAAATCAATTAATTCATTTTTCTCACAAAATTCTAACTCCACAAAATTTCTAACTTATGATTAATTGAGAAAAGTCTAAAATACCCTCCATTCTAATTTCCCCGAAAACTCTCAAAAACGGTAAAATAACATTTAACACACCAATTTAACAAATAAAATAATTTATCACCCAATTAAAACAAAAGACTCAAGAATAATGGAATAATCAAAATCGGGGCGTTACAAAAAGCCTGTTGGAGATTCCACATGAGACATGAGAAGTCTGGACGAGGTTAAGTACATTATGTCATTGATGAACGAATGGGTGGAGTGAAAAGATTGGTATGGGGAAATAAGTGTCAAGACGAAGTGTGAGAGGAACGTATAGAGATGTGAATCAGGTCGATTTAGAATCCGTGCAAGAAATTACCTCACCCACAATTTGGAAAATGTGATTGTAAGTGTATGCTTAAGAGAAAAAGGTGCATTGGGCATATTCGGAAGTAGAGAGGATCAAACATTTGCCTATTAGGACGAAATCAAGTATGAAATGGAAATGTTTGGTGGAGACTAGTAAGACTTGGATTCATCGTACTGGTTATGACAAAGAGTAGAGTAGCATAATGGAAAATATGCATTGAGAAAATATTGGATGTTAGAGGTTGACATCGAGAACAGTTTAACAACAGAAGATGAGATATGAGAACAATAAAAAATGGTTTGATTGATGAGCTCTTTGAGGGAAATAGAATTTAGTTGTAAGAGGAAAAGGAAACTCAATGAATTTTTGGAAGCAGGTGTAGGATAACACGAAGGATGTGGTGTGTCAAATGGTGATAGCCAACGAAGAGGATCATTTATGTTAAGGCATGCGAGAGTAAGCTGAGTAATGATTTGAAAATGAGGTAGTTGTGTTAGAGTTGGATCCAATAGTTTAAGACTGGGCAAAAGGGAGGTTTCAATCACCAACCGGACGTTGGGATGGAAATATTAAGATTGTAATTTGGAATGAAGTTTGAATCTGAACATATACGGATCATCACCATTATGAGATTAAAGGAATAATTAAGGATTTATGGACATTGGGGAAAATGTGGAGTTCTCTACATAGATGACTACTTCGTTTGGAGTGAAATAAGTTGAATTTGTACTCGGGTATTAGCTGTTACTGTTTTGGGAGGATACTCAATGGTTGTTCCGAGCCGAGTGAGCGTGAAAGAAATCGTAACTTGTTTTGGGGAAATTGTGTCTCACTTTGGAGAGTGAAGTAACAGGAATTTGGAGGAAACATTTAGGAAACATCGAAGTGATTATTGGACCCTTGTGTCTTGCATAAAATTGAGAACAAGATGAGGAGAACACTATTGTAGTTGGTAACGATGGTTTATTCCACCATCATGGTTGTCGCCTACCTATTGACAAATTGAGGAACTGATCATCCTTAATCTGTTGTTGATAGTAGACAAGATTGTGTTGAATGGAATGAATGATTCTTGTCGGCTTAGATAGTGTGGGGTTTTAGCGTTGCGTCTAGAGTCCGAGTCAATGTGGCTTGGTAGAGGGTTGCAATAGGTGCACGGTCGTTCTAGGGAGTGTGTTGGAGATAAATTGGTAAGTTGTTACATTTACCTCGAATTTCGAGGACGAAACTCCTTTTTGGTGGGTAGTAATGTAATACCCATATATTTTAGTCCGTATGATATTATGATGTTTTATCATTTTAATCTGTTTTTCTACTAAATTTGGAGTAGCGAGCAGATTATACCCGATATTTCTAGGGTGTTCGGTTGTGGTCTGGATTGATCCACGTGGTTTCTTTTTAATTCAATCAGACTTTTTTCTATTGGCACGGTAGTTATATTGGATTCCGAATGTTTCTATGTTTTCGAAATTTCAAAAATGTGTTTCTGCCGATTTTTGGGAAAACGGGCAAATTATACCCGTCGTTTAAATTTTCATGGACTTCGATTGTCGTCAAAATTTAAATGGGAGTTTTATATATCGCCGATATTGAGAATTTAACCTCAATATATCTTTCTGAGTTAAGGAACAAAAATTTATTCGGAATAAAATTTATTCGAAAATTTTGGGTGGTTTTAATTAAAATGCGACGGTGAAATTTTTCGGTTTTCATAAAAAGTTGTTCGTGAGCGAGTTACGACTCGTCTGAGTCAGAACATTTTTTTTAAGTGTGAGACATTAAATATCTAGATATTTTTGGGTTATATTATTATTATATGTTTTTAAGATAAGATCTTTTAGATTTTTTGTTGAGATATTATTATTAAATCCATTAGATATTTTGTTGAGATATTATTATTGTATCCATTAGATATTTTTGGCGGGTATATTGTAATTTTATTCTTGACTTTTATTTTATAATATATCTTTTTTTCATCGATGTTTTCGTTTGATCGCGTTTTGAGAGCGTTTAGGAGATATTTAGGCGAAAGGGTAAAACGGTAATCTTGCGGATTAGATATTTTAGAAAAGGATATGATGGGGATTAAGTGGAAAGTTTAGATTATATATATAGAGAGATTAGAGAGAAAGAAAGTAAAAGGAAAGAAAAGAAGAGGAAAGAAAGGAGAAGAGAGGAGAAAGAGAGAAAAGAGGGAAAAATGGGGAAAACATCCGAATCGGAGCCGGATCTTCGATTAAATCGGGTAAGTTTACTAAACTCGATTATCCTACGATAGTATATGTATATGTAGGTGTTTGTTTGGTTGGTTTTGGTTAGAAAATGTTAGGTTTTACATATTTGAGCAAAATTGGTAAAATCGATAGAAATCGATGTTTTCACGGATGAAATTCGAAATAAATTGCGTAGTTTAGTCGAGGAATGTTAGGCCGTGATTATTGAAACTTGTAAGATTGAATTCGGGTGATTTCGTAACTTTGGACATTTTTGAGAAATGAGGGTTTTAAGAATTGAATCGAAAACGGACGTCGTAGAAATCGTGTTTAATGGTTCTAATTCACTGCTATATGTTAGGTGAGTACGAGTATGTGGTTATTTCGAAGAAAATAATTGAATCGGTCGGATTTTCGGGTGGAAAGGCCAAAATCCGTAGGTTTTCAAGGCAAAAGGGGGGTTTTCGGCGAAAACTTCGAAAATTCATATCTTTTAATCCGTAAGTCGGTTTTGATCCCCGTTCGAAGCGTTGGAAAGCTAACAGGATATTCTTTCTATTAAAAATGGTTTGGAGGGCAAGAGATGATTTTAGTTTTTGTGGTTTTGAAAAAGTGTTGGGCTTTATCACGTAAAGTGTGTGCGGTCGGTGTTTTACTGTGTGTTGTGCTTTTGTTATATAACGTGGAGCCAGTGAGCTGTTATATGATGTACTGTGGGTGGCCTAATGGCGTGAATCCTAGATTTTTTGGAATTCAAATTGTTGTTCAAAATAAATGAATTTAAATTGTGTGGGTTTTTCTATAGAGCGATTAGGTTAGTAATCGGGGAGTGAAAACCTAAAGCCCTAATTGTTTAGGTTAGCGAACAAGACCCAGCCTTATTGTAGATGTATCTGAGTTGGTTTTAACTTAAGTCTTTTGTGTATTTTATAAGGTTGAAAGTGTGAATCGGGTACGAGATTTCATCGTGAGAGACAAATCGATCTTACGTAGCGTAAGTTGTTTGGGTTGGAAGCTTGCTCAGGTAAGGGCACTTTCTAACGATATTATATGTGATTGAATGCGTGTGTGTTTGTATTCATGACTGTGTGCCCTTGTGGGGATGTTTGAATGATTGTGTGCCAGTTGAGGTTGTGTGGTTATATTCATGATTGTGTGCCCGGTTGGGGATATGTGTTTATGCTATGACGCTAAACTTGTGATGTGCATTCATATGATTTGTGATAAATATATGATTTGCGGATGATGTGTATGTCGAGAGGGACAACACAAGGTGTGTCTGAGTCACCTGTTGGTAATGAGAATTATTCATATGATTTGTGATAAATATATGAATTGCGGTTGATGTGTATGTCGAGGTGGACAACACGAGGTGTGTCTGAGCCACCTGTTGGTACTGAGAATTGTTCATATGATCTGTGATAGATATATGAACTGAATTGTGAATTGTGAATTGTGTTTATACATATTGTGTTTATATAAACGGTTGCATTTGCATGTGTGAGTTCATGCATACCATAGTTGCGTGTAGGTAGTTGGCGCCGAACGGGCCAGGGTGATGGGTTCTGAATCATCACCTAATCCCGAAGGGAATTCTACTGCACCAGGTGATGTGACTGAGCCATCATCGATCATTTGAGATCAAATTGAGTCAGGAGAATGCGAGGGAGGCAACTCCGGGTGTTTGCAAGGGCAACACTTTTGTGTCTGCGAGGCAGCACGGTTAGTGAGGACCCAAGGGGGTATCACGACTCTCTGCGGAGAGGTTAAATTCTGGAATTCATGCATGGTGAGGGTACCCGACGAATTGGGACCACCAAATTCATATAGGTCTGCATTTAGGATGTGTGTGCATTGCATGTGTGTGTTAAATTAAATGTTTGTGCATCGCATTTATGTGTTAATTTAAATGTTGTGCATTGCATTTGTGTGTTAAATTAAATGTGTGTGCATTGCATTTGTGTGTTAAATTAATTGTTGTGATTGTTACATATATCATACTGTCACCTCATTTATGTTGCTCTGCATATCATATTGCCATCTTATTCATGTTGTTATGTATATCATGTTCTGCTGGCATGTGTGTATTCTTCCATATATGCTGTTTTTAGATTGTGACCCTCTACTATTATTATGATGTGGCTAACGACCACCCAGGTTTAGAAGTTGTGATAGTTAAGGTACCCAGGGGTCGTGAAGACTTTCAAGATGCGATGTCCTTGGGCTAGGAGTTCGAGATCAGCTTAGGGTCACGTTTTGAGGTTGTCCATGTTGTGGTTGTTATTGTTAAAGCTGAGTGCTTATTTTTATATGTATGGACAAATATTTATAACAGTGGGCATTACGCTGGTCCTATGTATGGAAAAGACTTAGATCAAAAGCTCGTACTCTGATTAATCATTTTTATTATTTTCCTGAAAAGACAGTTGTCAATATTATGTATGGCATTCAAAAAAAAAATACACCCCCGCTGTTAAAAATCGGGGTGTTACATTGTGGTATCAGAGCTTTGGTCTAAGATTTTCATGGGGTTGTGAGTCGGGTGTCCTAAGCTGATCAAGTGTCGGGTTTAGAGGGAGTAAATGTGTGGAGTCCTATGTGTTATGTGGTTTGCCGTGCTTGTTGTTGTTGTGTTTTGTTGTTGTTGTGCTTGTTTTTTGTCGTTGTTGTTGTTGTTGTTGCTTGTTGTTGTCTGATAAGGTATTGACGCTATTTTTTTCCCGCTTTTGTGACATCAAACATTTCGAGCACTTACACGGAGGCAGATTTGCATACCGGGCGGGACATACCGTTTTACCGAAGAAAACAATAGGCTGACCGCTTTGAAATACCACCGAACCGACCGCAACTCCTGAAGTTTAGGTATGACTTTTTAATAGTTAAATCTTTTTGAGCTTGTTGCTTGTTGCTTGTTGTTTGTTGTTGTTGTTGTGTTGTTGTTTGCTATTGTTGTTGTAGTTGTTGTGGTTGTGCTTGTTGATGTTTGTTGTATTTTGTCGTGTTTGTTGTGTTTTGTTGTTATTGTTGTGCTTGTTTTTTGTTGTTGTTATTGTTGTTGTTGCTTATTGTTGTCTGTTAAAATATTGACGCTATTTTTTTTCCCGCTTTTATGACATCAAACATTTCGCGCACTTACACGGAGGCTGATTTGCATACCGGGCGGGACATACCGTTTTACCGAAGAAAACAATAGGCTGACCGCTTTGGGATACCACCCCACCGACCGCAACTTCTGAAGCTTAGGTATGACTTTTTAATAATTAAATCTTGTTGTTGTTGTTGCTTGTTGCTTGTTGTTTGTTGATGTTTGTTGTTGTTGTTGTTTGTTGTTGTTGTTGTTGTGGTTGTGCTTGTTGTTGTTGTTTGTTGTTGTATTTTTCCGTGCTTGATGTTGTTGTGTTTTGTTGTTGTTGTGCTTGTTTTTTGTTGTTGTTGTTGTTGTTGTTGCTTGTTGTTGTCTGAAAAGATATTGACGCTATTTTTTTCCCGCTTTTGTGACATCAAACATTTCGAGCACTTACACGGAGGCTGATTTGCATACTGGGCGGGACATACAGTTTTACCGAAGAAAACAATATGCTGACCGCTTTGGGATACCACCGAACCGACCGCAACTCCTGAAGCTTAGGTATGACTTTTTATTAGTTAAATCTTTTTGTTGTTGCTTGTTGCTTGTTGTTTGTTGATGTTTGTTTTTCTTGTTGTTGTTTGTTGTTGTTATCGTTGTTGTGGTTGTGCTTGTTGTTGTTGTTTGTTGTTGAATTTTTTCGTGCTTGTTGTTGTTGTGTTTTGTTGTTGTTGTTGTGCTTGTTTTTTGTTGTTGTTGCTTGTTGTCTAATAAGGTATTGACGCTATTTTTTTTGCTTTTGTGACATCAAACATTTCGCGCATTTACACGGAGGCTGATTTGCATACCGGTACATACCGTTTTACCGATGAAAACAATAGGATGACCCCTTTGGGACACCAACGCACCGACCGCAACTCCTGAAGCTTAGGTATGACTTTTTAATAGTTAAATCTTGTTGTTGTTGTTCCTTGTTGCTTGTTGTTGTTTGTTGTTGTTTGTTGTTGTTGTTGTGCTTGTTGTTGTTGTCTGTTGTATTTTGTTGTGCTTGTTGTGTTTTGTTGTTATTGTTGTTGTGCTTGTTTTTTGTTGTTGTTGTTGTTGTTGCTTGTTGTTGTTTGATAAGGTATTGACGCTATTTTTTCCCTTTTTTGTGACATCAAACATTTCGAGCACTTACACGGAGGCTGATTTGCGTACCGGGCGGGACATACCGTTTTACCGAAGAAAACAATAGGCTGACCGCTTTGGAATACCACCAAACCGACCGCAACTCCTGAAGCTTAGGTATGACTTTTTAATAGTTAAATCTTTTTGTGCTTGTTGCTTGTTGCTTGTTGTTTGTTGATGTTTGTTGTTGTTGTTGTTGTTGTTGTTTGCTATTGTTGTTGTCGTTGTTGTGGTTGTGCTTGTTGTTGATGTTTGTTGTATTTTGTCGTGTTTGTTGTTGTGTTTTGTTGTTATTGTTGTGCTTGTTTTTTGTTGTTGTTATTGTTGTTGTTGCTTGTTATTGTCTGTTAAAATATTGACGCTATTTTTTTTCCCGCTTTTATGACATCAAACATTTCGCGCACTTACACGGAGGCTGATTTGCATACCGGGCGGGACATACCGTTTTACCGAAGAAAACAATAGGCTGACCGCTTTGGGATACCATCCCACCGACCGCAACTCCTGAAGCTTAGGTATGATTTTTTAATAGTTAAATCTTGTTGTTGTTGTTGCTTGTTGCTTGTTGTTTGTTGATGTTTGTTGTTGTTGTTTGTTGTTGTTGTTGTTGTTGTTGTGGTTGTGCTTGTTGTTGTTGTTTGTTGTTGTATTTTGCCGTGCTTGTTGTTGTTGTGTTTTGTTGTTGTTGTGCTTGTTTTTTGTTGTTGTTGTTGTTGTTGCTTGTTGTTGTCTGATAAGGTATTGACGCTATTTTTTTCCCGCTTTTGTGACATCAAACATTTCGAGCACTTACACGGAGGCTGATTTGCATACTGGGCGGGACATACCGTTTTACCGAAGAAAACAATATGCTGGCCGCTTTGGGATACCACCGAACCGACCGCAACTCCTGAAGCTTAGGTATGACTTTTTATTAGTTAAAACTTTTTGTTGTTGCTTGTTGCTTGTTGTTTGTTGATGTTTGTTGTTGTTGTTGTTGTTTGTTGTTGTTGTTGTCGTTGTTGTGGTTGTGCTTGTTGTTGTTATTTGTTGTTGTATTTTGTCTTGCTTGTTGTTGTTGTGTTTTGTTGTTGTTGTGCTTATTTTTTGTTGTTGTTGCTTGTTGTCTAATAATGTATTGACGCTATTTTTTTTTGCTTTTGTGACATCAAACATTTTGTGCATTTACACGGAGGCTGATTTGCATACCGGTACATACCGTTTTACCGATGAAAACAATAGGATGACCCCTTTGGGACACCAACGCACCGACCGCAATTCCTGAAGCTTAGGTATGACTTTTTAATAGTTAAATCTTGTTGTTGTTCCTTCTTATTTGTTGTTGTTTATTGTTGTTTGTTGTTGTTGTTGTGCTTGTTGTGCTTGTTGTTGTTGTCTGTTGTATTTTGTCGTGTTTGTTGTGTTTTGTTGTTATTGTTGTTGTGCTTGTTTTTTGTTGTTGTTGTTGTTGCTTGTTGTTGTCTGATAAGGTATTGACGCTATTTTTTCCTTTTTTTGTGACATCAAACATTTTGAGCACTTACACAGAGGCTGATTTGCATACCGGGCGGGAGATACCGTTTTACCAAAGAAAACAATAGGCTGACCGCTTTGGAATACCACCGAACCGACCGCAACTCTTGGAGCTTAAGTATGACTTTTTAATAGTTAAATCTTTTTGAGCTTGTTGCTTGTTGCTTGTTGTTTGTTGATGTTTGTTGTTGTTGTTGTTGTTGTTGTTGTTTGCTATTGTTGTTGTCGTTGTTGTGGTTGTGCTTGTTGATGTTTGTTGTATTTCGTCGTGTTTGTTGTGTTTTGTTGTTATTGTTGTGCTTGTTTTTTGTTGTTGTTATTGTTTATTGTTGTCTGTTAAAATATTGACGCTATTTTTTTTTCCCGCTTTTATGACATCAAACATTTCGCGCACTTACACGGAGTCTGATTTGCATACCGGGCGGGACATACCGTTTTACCGAAGAAAACAATAGGCTGACCGCTTTGGGATACCACCCCACCGACCGCAACTTCTGAAGCTTAGATATGACTTTTTAATAATTAAATCTTGTTGTTGTTGTTTGTGACGCCCCCAAACTATACCCCCAATTAACATGCAATTATAGCAATTAAAAGAAAATTTGAAATTTCGTCAGAGTACATTTGAATTCGCGGCATAGAAAGGGAGGAATCACATCAACTATAACAAAACATAGCATACAACACCTGCCCATAAAGATATGCAACTGTGGGGTAGCAATCAACAGAGGAAACTTAGTTCCTTACACCCACTTTTCAGAAATTAGAATTAAAGCGAAAAAATCTAAAATCTGAACAACATATATACATATATACATATAAACATATAAACATGTCTATCATACATCCAGTTATACATATACAACCACAATATATCATCAGATATACAAAATAATCGCAAACGGCCACCCTAGCTACCCGGAGTCACATATCAGAGCCGACCGACAAAAGAATGAAGACGCAAAGCTTCACAAAAAGAATACCCCCAGCAACTATAATCTGCAACGCCTCATAGAGCGTTATAAAACAGCAGAACGGTGAGAAAAACAACCATAATATAATTGTATAAAATTATATATTAACACCAGGAATGCACAAATAACATCTTCTCACCACAAATGCACCACAAGCAGATATAACACAATACAATTACACATATTCCAATCACATTATTCACACACACCATTAATATGCACATTTAATCCATGATTATGCAAATGCACAGAGACCGACACAACGACTCTATGCACATGCCATGCGGTACCGACTTCCATTGTTTCTCATGTCTCAACATCAGTTCACTCAGGAACTATTGGAACCATCGCTCGTTACTGAGAATCTCAAGTAACTCCCCGTCGGGCCTACGATGTTCACCCGTCGCTTTAGGTCCTCAGGCATCGCCTCATATTTTCGAGGCACACGACGTTAAGGATTGCTTTAAGTCTCCAAAGGAGCCCACAATCGTCTATAACCACCGCTTTAGGTCCTCAGGCATCGTCTCATATTTTCGAGGCACACGATGTTATAGCAATTTCCCTCAGGAAGTAAACCGTCACTCAGGACGTTCAACAATGCACACTATGATGCTTGGCATACAATGACTCATGACATTCACATTGCATCCATACACACATTCATAATCATGCACATTTATCAAATACCACCCTTAGCATTTTCTTGCCTTTCGGCCACAAAGCATCATCACAACAGCACCTAAGTCATCTCACGTACAAAACAACAACATACGGCATAATACACGTCAATTCCACACCATTAAAATGACAAAAATCGATAACCGACACTATTCACATTTCCCGACATAATTTAATCGGCTAACAATTCTCAAAACATCATAATCATAAAGTACAACTCGATACCTTTCCAACGACACCAAGAATTCAAAAATCGGATAATCGGAACCAAAGTTACGGACAAAACCGAAAACACATTTTGAAAAATCACATTTTTGACATTCTCCTGTCCATACGCGTAACACCTATTCCAATACGCGTATTGACAGAACAATTTCTCTTCACAAAATCACGTTTCAAATATCCATACGCGTACGCCCATAGCCCTTATGCGTATCACCAGAGGGCCGGTAAAACATGCATTTCATACGCGTATTGGCCCAAAACCACGCCATTGTTACGCGTAACGCCTAGACTCATACGCGTATTGGCAAGTCCCTTACGCGTATGGCCAGGACAGATCCAGAAAAATTCTGCAGAACATTTTCTGCATTTTTTCAAACCCCAATCAACCAAATCTTCACCTAAAACTCAGAAAAAACACCAAATAGAAGTGTAATAATACATCACAAACATGTATAGACAATCAAGAACATAGTCCACAAGAATTTAGACACATTCCAATCAATTTCTAACCAATTTTACAAAAAATGAGTTTTACCAATTTTCTCCAAATTAATCCCACACCAACAACAAACATACATACATAATCGTATACAATCATAGAATAATCGAGTTTCGCACCCTTACCCGATTAATCGATTCGTAGAAATTGTTCTTGATGATTTTTCCACTCTTTCTCCAATTTTCTCTCTTCTCCTCTTTTCTTCTCTTTTTCCTTCTTTCTTCTTTCTTTCTCTCTATTTTTCTTTCCCTTTTCTTTTCTATTTTCTTTTCTAGTCTAACTTAGTAAAAATATCAATGAAATGTCCAAAATACCACCACACTCAAATATCTCGCAAACGTTCCCAAAACGCGATAAAATATAATCACGACGAAAAATAACATATTTTCACATAAAAGTCGAAAATAAAATAAAATAATAATAAAATAATCGAAAGACTCAATAAAGTAAGGTTGGCAAAACTGGGGCGTTACATTGTTGCTTGTTGCTTGTTGTTTGTTGATGTTTGTTGTTGTTGTTGTTTGTTGTTGTTGTTGTTGTGGTTGTGCTTGTTGTTGTTGTTTGTTGTTGTATTTTGCCGTGCTTGTTGTTGTTGTGTTTTGTTGTTGTTGTGCCTGTTTTTTGTTGTTGTTGTTGTTGTTGCTTGTTGTTGTCTGATAAGATATTGACGCTATTTTTTTCCCGCTTTTGTGACATCAAACATTTCGAGCACTTACACGGAGGCTGATTTGCATACTGGGCGGGACATACCATTTTACCGAAGAAAACAATATGCTGACCGCTTTGGGATACCACCGAACCAACCGCAACTCCTGAAGCTTAGGTATGACTTTTTATTAGTTAAATCTTTTTGTTGTTGATTGTTTCTTGTTGTTTGTTGATGTTTGTTGTTGTTGTTGTTGTTGTTTGTTGTTGTTGTCGTTGTTGTGGTTGTGCTTGTTGTTGTTGTTTGTTGTTGTATTTTGTCATGCTTGTTGTTGTTGTGTTTTGTTGTTGTTGTTGTGCTTGTTTTTTGTTGTTGTTGCTTGTTGTCTAATAAGGTATTGACGCTATTTTTTTTTCTTTTGTGACATCAAACATTTCGCGCATTTACATGGAGGCTGATTTACATACAGGTACATACCGTTTTACCGATGAAAACAATAGGATGACCCCTTTGGGACACCAACGCACCGACCGCAACTCCTGAAGCTTAGGTATGACTTTTTAATAGTTAAATCTTGTTGTTGTTGTTCCTTGTTGCTTGTTGTTGTTTGTAGTTGTTTGTTGTTGTTGTTGTGCATGTTGTTGTTGTCTGTTGTATTTTGTGGTGCTTGTTCTGTTTTGTTGTTATTGTTGTTGTGCTTGTTTTTTGTTGTTGTTGTTGTTGTTGCTTGTTGTTGTCTGATAAGGTATTGACGCTATTTTTTTCCCGCTTTTGTGACATCAAACATTTCGAGCACTTACACGGAGGCTGATTTGCATACCGGGCGGGACATACCGTTTTACCGAAGAAAACAATAGGCTGACCGCTTTGGAATACCACCGAACCGACCGCAACTCCTGAAGCTTAGGTATGACTTTTTAATAGTTAAATCTTTTTGTGCTTGTTGCTTGTTGCTTGTTGTTTGTTGATGTTTGTTGTTGTTGTTGTTGTTTGCTATTGTTGTTGTCATTGTTGTGGTTGTGCTTGTTGTTGATGTTTGTTGTATTTTGTCGTGTTTGTTGTTGTGTTTTGTTGTTATTGTTGTGCTTGTTTTTTGTTGCTGATATTGTTGTTGTTGCTTGTTATTGTCTGTTAAAATATTGACGCTATTTTTTTCCCGCTTTTATAACATCAAACATTTCGCGCACTTACACGGAGGGTGATTTGCATACCGGGCGGGATATATCGTTTTACCGAAGAAAACAATAGGCTGACCGCTTTGGGATACCACCACACCGACCGCAACTCCTGAAGCTTAGGTATGATTTTTTAATAGTTAAATCTTGTTGTTGTTGTTGTTGCTTGTTGTTTGTTGTTTGTTGATGTTTGTTGTTGTTGTTTGTTGTTGTTGTTGTTGTGGTTGTGCTTGTTGTTGTTGTTGTTTGTTGTTGTATTTTGCCGTGCTTGTTGTTGTTGTGTTTTGTTGTTGTTGTGCTTGTTTTTTGTTGTTGTTGTTGTTGTTGCTTGTTGTTGTCTGATAAGGTATTGACGCTATTTTTTTCCCGCTTTTGTGACATCAAACATTTCGAGCACTTACACGGAGGCTGATTTGCATACTGGGCGGGACATACCGATTTACCGAAGAAAACAATATGCTGACCGCTTTGGGATACCACCGAACCAACCGCAACTCTTGAAGCTTTGGTATGACTTTTTATTAGTTAAATCTTTTTGTTGTTGCTTGTTTCTTGTTGTTTGTTGATGTTTGTTGTTGTTGTTGTTGTTTGTTGTTGCTGTTGTCGTTGTTGTGGTTGTGCTTGTTGTTGTTGTTTGTTGTTGTATTTTGTCGTGCTTGTTGTTGTTGTGTTTTGTTGTTGTTGTGCTTGTTTTTTGTTGTTGTTGCTTGTTGTCTAATAAGATATTGACGCTATTTTTATTGCTTTTGTGACATCAAACATTTCGCGCATTTACACGGAGGCTGATTTGCATACCGGTATATACCGTTTTACCGATGAAAACAATAGGATGACCCCTTTGGGACACCAACGCACCGACCGCAACTCCTGAAGCTTAGGTATGACTTTTTAATAGTTAAATCTTGTTGTTGTTGTTCCTTGTTGCTTGTTGTTGTTTGTTGTTGTTTGTTGTTGTGGTTGTGCTTGATGTTGTTGTTTGTTGTTGTATTTTGCCGTGCTTGTTGTTGTTGTGTTTGGTTGTTGTTGTGCTTGTTTTTTGTTGTTGTTGTTGTTGTTGTTTGTTGTTGTCTGATAAGATATTGACGCTATTTTTTTCCTGTTTTGTGACATCAAACATTTTGACCACTTACACGGAGGCTGATTTGCATACTGGGCGGGACATACCGTTTTACCGAAGAAAACAATATGCTGACCGCTTTGGGATACCACCGAACCAACCGCAACTCCTGAAGCTTAGGTATGACTTTTTATTAGTTAAATCTTTTTGTTGTTGCTTGTTGCTTGTTGTTTGTTGATGTTTGTTGTTGTTGTTGTTGTTTGTTGTTGTTGTCGTTGTTGTGGTTGTGGTTTTTGTTGTTGTTTGTTGTTGTATTTTGTCGTGCTTGTTGTTGTTGTGTTTTGTTGTTGTTGTTGTGCTTGTTTTTTGTTGTTGTTGCTTGTTGTCTAATAAGGTATTGACGCTATTTTTTTTGCTTTTGTGACATCAAACATTTCGCGCATTTACACGGAGGCTGATTTGCATACCGGTACATACCGTTTTACCGATGAAAATAATAGGATGACCCCATTGGGACACCAACGCACCGACCGCAACTCCTGAAGCTTAGGTATGACTTTTTAATAGTTAAATCTTGTTATTGTTGTTCCTTGTTGCTTGTTGTTGTTTGTTGTTGTTGTTGTGCTTGTTGTTGTTGTCTGTTGTATTTTGTGGTGCTTGTTGTGTTTTGTTGTTATTGTTGTTGTGCTTGTTTTTTGTTGTTGTTGTTGTTGTTGTTGCTTGTTGTTGTCTGATAAGGTATTGACGCTATTTTTTCCCTTTTTTGTGACATCAAACATTTCGAGCACTTACACGGAGGCTGATTTGCATACCGGGAGGGACATACCGTTTTACCGAAGAAAACAATAGGCTGACCGCTTTGGAATACCACCGAACCAACCGCAACTCCTGAAGCTTACGTATGACTTTTTAATAGTTAAATATTTTTGTGCTTGTTGCTTGTTGCTTGTTGTTTGTTGATGTTTGTTGTTGTTGTTGTTGTTGTTGTTTACTATTGTTGTTGTCGTTGTTGTGGTTGTGCTTGTTGTTGATGTTTGTTGTATTTTGTCGTGTTTGTTGTTGTGTTTTGTTGTTATTGTTGTGCTTGTTTTTTGTTGCTGTTATTGTTGTTGTTGCTTGTTATTGTCTGTTAAAATATTGACGCTATTTTTTTCCCGCTTTTATGACATCAAACATTTTGCGCACTTACACGGAGGCTGATTTGCATACCGGGTGGGACATACCGTTTTACCAAAGAAAACAATAGGCTGACCGCTTTGGAATACCACCCCACCGACCACAACTCCTGAGGCTTAGGTATGATTTTTTAATAGTTAAATCTTGTTGTTGTTGTTGTTGCTTGTTGCTTGTTGTTTGTTGATGTTTGTTGTTGTTGTTTGTTGTTGTTGTTGTGGTTGTGCTTGTTGTTGTTGTTGTTTGTTGTTGTATTTTGCCGTGCTTGTTGTTGTTGTGTTTTGTTGTTGTTGTGCTTATTTTTTGTTGTTGTTGTTGTTGTTGTTGTTGTTGTTGCTTTTTGTTGTCTGATAAGGTATTGACGCTATTTTTTTCCTGCTTTTGTGACATCAAACATTTCGAGCACTTACACGGAGGCTGATTTGCATACTGGGCGGGACATACCGTTTTACCTAAGAAAACAATATGCTGACCGCTTTGGGATACCACCGAACCGACCGCAGCTCCTGAAGCATAGGTATGACTTTTTATTAGTTAAATCTTTTTGTTGTTGCTTGTTGCTTGTTGTTTGTTGATGTTTGTTGTTGTTGTTGTTGTTGTTGTTGTTGTTGTTGTTTGTTGTTGTTGTTGTCGTTGTTGTGGTTGTGCTTGTTGTTGTTGTTTGTTGTTGTATTTTGTCGTGCTTGTTGTTGTTGTGTTTTGTTGTTGTTGTTGTGCTTGTTTTTTGTTGTTGTTGCTTGTTGTCTAATAAGGTATTGACGCTATTTTTTTTTGCTTTTGTGACATCAAACATTTTGCGCATTTACACGGAGGCTGATTTGCATACCGGTATATACCGTTTTACCGATGAAAACAATAGGATGACCCCTTTGGGACACCAACGCACCGACCGCAACTCCTGAAGCTTAGGTATGACTTTTTAATAGTTAAATCTTGTTGTTGTTATTCCTTGTTGCTTGTTGTTGTTTGTTGTTGTTTGTTGTTGTGGTTGTGCTTGTTGTTGTTGTTTGTTGTTGTATTTTGCCGTGCTTGTTGTTGTTGTGTTTTGTTGTTGTTGTTCTTGTTTTTTGTTGTTGTTGTTGTTGCTTGTTGTTGTCTGATAAGATATTGATGCTATTTTTTTCCCGTTTTGTGACATCAAACATTTCGACCACTTACACGGAGGCTGATTTGCATACTGGGCGGTACATACCGTTTTACCGAAGAAAACAATATGCTGACCGCTTTGGGATACCACCGAACCAACCGCAACTCTTGAAGCATAGGTATGACTTTTTATTAGTTAAATCTTTTTGTTGTTGCTTGTTGCTTGTTTTTTTGTTGATGTTTGTTGTTGTTGTTGTTGTTGTTTGTTGTTGTTGTCGTTGTTGTGGTTGTGCTTGTTGTTGTTGTTTGTTGTTGTATTTTGTCGTGCTTGTTGTTGTTGTGTTTTGTTGTTGTTGTTGTGCTTGTTTTTTGTTGTTGTTGCTTGTTGTCTAATAAGGTATTGACGCTATTTTTTTTGCTTTTGTGACATCAAACATTTCGCGCATTTACACGGAGGCTGATTTGCATAACGGTACATACCGTTTTACCGATGAAAACAATAGGATGACCCCTTTGGGACACCAACGCACCGACCGCAACTCCTGAAGCTTAGGTATGACTTTTTAATAGTTAAATCTTGTTGTTGTTGTTCCTTTTTGCTTGTTGTTGTTTGTTGTTGTTTGTTGTTGTTGTTGTGCTTGTTGTTGTTGTCTGTTGTATTTTGTCGTGCTTGTTGTGTTTTGTTGTTATTGTTGTTGTGCTTGTTTTTTGTTGTTGTTGTTGTTGTTGTTGTTGTTGTTGCTTGTTGTTGTCTGATAAGGTATTGACGCTATTTTTTCCCTTTTTTGTGACATCAAAAATTTCGAGCACTTACACGGAGGCTGATTTGCATACCGGGCGGGACATACCGTTTTACCGAAGAAAACAATAGGCTGACCGCTTTGGAATACCACCGAACCGACCGCAACTCCTGAAGCTTAGGTATGACTTTTTAATAGTTAAATCTTTTTGTGCTTGTTGCTTGTTGCTTGTTGTTTGTTGATGTTTGTTGTTGTTGTTGTTGTTGTTTGCTATTGTTGTTGTCGTTGTTGTGGTTGTGCTTGTTGTTGATGTTTGTTGTATTTTGTCGTGTTTGTTGTTGTGTTTTGTTGTTATTGTTGTGCTTGTTTTTTGTTGCTGTTATTATTGTTGTTGCTTGTTATTGTCTGTTAAAATATTGACGCTATTTTTTTCCCGCTTTTATGACATCAGACATTTTGCGCACTTACACGGAGGCTGATTTGCATACCGGGCGGGACATACCTATTTACCAAAGAAAATAATAGGCTGACCGCTTTGGGATACCACCCCACCGACCGCAACTTCTGAAGCTTAGGTATGATTTTTTAATAGTTAAATCTTATTGTTGTTGTTGTTGCTTATTGCTTGTTGTTTGTTGATGTTTGTTGTTGTTGTTTGTTGTTGTTGTTGTTGTTGTGGTTGTGCTTGTTGTTGTTGTTGTTTGTTGTTATATTTTACCGTGCTTGTTGTTGTTGTGTTTTGTTGTTGCTGTGCTTGTTTTTTGTTGTTGTTGTTGTTGTTGTTGCTTTTTGTTGTCTGATAAGGTATTGACGCCATTTTTTTCCCGCTTTTGTGACATCAAACATTTCGAGCACTTACACGGAGGCTGATTTGCATACTGGGCGGGACATACCGTTTTACCGAAGAAAACAATATACTGACCGCTTTGGGATACCACCGAACCGACCGCAGCTCCTGAAGCTTAGGTATGACTTTTTATTAGTTAAATCTTTTTGTTGTTGCTTGTTGCTTGTTGCTTGTTGTTTGTTGATGTTTGTTGTTGTTGTTGTTGTTTGTTGTTGTTGTTGTCGTTGTTGTGGTTGTGCTTGTTGTTGTTGTTTGTTGTTGTATTTTGTCGTGCTTGTTGTTGTTGTGTTTTGTAGTTGTTGTTGTGCTTGTTTTTTGTTGTTGTTGCTTGTTGTCTAATAAGGTATTGACGCTATTTTTTTTTGCTTTTGTAACATCAAACATTTCGCGCATTTACCCGGAGGCTGATTTGCATACCGGTATATACCGTTTTAACGATGAAAACAATTGGATGACCCCTTTGGGATACCAACGCACCGACCGCAACTCCTGAAGCTTAGGTATGACTTTTTAATAGTTAAATCTTGTTGTTGTTCCTTGTTGTTTGTTGTTGTTTGTTGTTGTTGCTGTGCTTGTTGTTGTTGTCTGTTGTATTTTGTCGTGTTTGTTGTGTTTTGTTGTTATTGTTGTTGTGCTTGTTTTTTGTTGTTGTTGTTGTTGTCTGATAAGGTATTGACGCTATTTTTTCCTTTTTTTGTGACATCAAACATTTCGAGCACTTACACGGAGGCTGATTTGCATACCGGGCGAGACTTACCGTTTTACCGAAGAAAACAATAGGCTGACCGCTTTGGAATACCACCGAACCGACCGCAACTCCTGAAGCTTAGGTATGAATTTTTAATAGTTAAATCTTTTTGAGCTTGTTGGTTGTTGCTTGTTGTTTGTTGATGTTTGTTGTTGTTGTTGTTTGCTATTGTTGTTGTCGTTGTTGTGGTTGTGCTTGTTGATGTTTGTTGTATTTTGTCGTGTTTGTTGTGTTTTGTTGTTATTGTTGTGCTTGTTTTTTGTTGTTGTTATTGTTGTTGTTGCTTATTGTTGTCTGTTAAAATATTGACGCTATTTTTTTTCCCGCTTTTATGACATCAAACATTTCGCGCACTTACACGGAGGCTGATTTGCATACCGGGCGGGACATACCATTTTACCGAATAAAACATTAGGCTGACCGCTTTGGGATACCACCCTACCGACCGCAACTTCTGAAGCTTAGGTATGACATTTTAATAAATAAATCTTGTTGTTGTTGTTGCTTGTTGCTTTTTGTTTGTTGATGTTTGTTGTTGTTGTTGTTTGTTCTTGTTGTTGTTGTGGTTGTGCTTGTTGTTGTTGTTTGTTGTTGTATTTTGTCGTGCTTGTTGTTGTTGTGTTTTGTTGTTGTTGTGCTTGTTTTTTGTTGTCGTTGTTGTTGCTTGTTGTTGTCTGATAAGATATTGGCACTATTTTTTTACCGCTTTTATGACATCAAACATTTCAAGCACTTACACGGAGGCTGATTTGCATACTGGGCGGGACATACCGTTTTACCGAAGAAAACAATATGCTGACCGCTTTGGGATACCACCGAACCGACCGCAACTCCTGAAGCTTAGGTATGACTTTTTATTAGTTAAATCTTATTGTTGTTGCTTGTTGGTTGTTGTTTGTTGATGTTTGTTGTTGTTGTTGTTGTTGGTTATTGTTGTTGTCGTTGTCGTGGTTGTGCTTGTTGTTGTTGTTTGTTGTTGTATTTTGTCGTGCTTGTTTTTTGTTGTTGTTGCTTGTTGTCTAATAAGGTATTGACGCTATTTTTTTTGCTTTTGTGACATCAAACATTTCGCGCATTTACACGGAGGCTAATTTGCATACCGGTACATACCGTTTTACCGATGAAAACAATAGGATGACCCCTTTGGGACACCAACGCACCGACCGCAACTCCTGAAGCTTAGGTATGACTTTCTAATAGTTAAATCTTGTTGTTGTTGTTCCTTGTTGCTTGTTGTTGTTTGTTGTTGTTGTTGTGCTTGTTGTTGTTGTCTGTTGTATTTTGTGGTGCTTGTTGTGTTTTGTTGTTATTGTTGTTGTGCTTGTTTTTTGTTGTTGTTGTTGTTGTTGTTGCTTGTTGTTGTCTAATAAGGTATTGGCACTATTTTTTCCCTTTTTTGTGACATCAAACATTTCGAGCACTTACACGGAGGCTGATTTCCATACCGGGCGGGACATACCGTTTTACCGAAGAAAACAATAGGCTGACCGCTTTGGAATACCACCGAACCGACCGCAACTCCTGAAGCTTAGGTATGACTTTTTAATAGTTAATTCTTTTTGTGCTTGTTGCTTGTTGCTTGTTGTTTGTTGCATGTTGTTTGTTGAAGTTTGTTGTTGTTGTTGTTGTTTGCTATTGTTGTTGTCGTTGTTGTGGTTGTGCTTGTTGTTGATGTTTCCTGTATTTCATCGTGTTTGTTGTTGTGTTTTGTTGTTATTGTTGTGCTTGTTTTTTGTTGCTGTTATTGTTGTTGTTGCTTGTTATTGTCTGTTAAAATATTGACGCTATTTTTTTTTCCCGCTTTTATGACATCAAACATTTCGCGCACTTACACGGAGGCTGATTTGCATAGCGGGCGGGACATATCGTTTTACCGAAGAAAACAATAGGCTGACCGCTTTGGGATACCACCCCACCGACCGCAACTCCTGAAGCTTAGGTATGATTTTTTAATAGTTAAATGTTTTTGAGCTTGTTTGTTGTTGTTGTTGTTTGTTGATGTTTGTTGTTGTTGTTGTTGTTGTTTGCTATTGTTGTTGTCGTTGTTGTGGTTGTGCTTGTTGATGTTTGTTGTATTTTGTCGTGTTTGTTGTGTTTTGTTGTTATTTTTGTGCTTGTTTTTTGTTGTTGTTATTGTTGTTGTTGCTTATTGTTGTCTGTTAAAATATTGACGCTATTTTTTTTCCCGCTTTTATGACATCAAACATTTCGCGCACTTACACGGAGGCTGATTTGCATACCGGGCGGGACATACCGTTTTACCGAAGAAAATAATAGGCTGACCGCTTTGGGATACCACCCCACCGACCGCAACTTCTGAAGCTTAGGTATGACTTTTTAATAATTAAATCTTGTTGTTGTTGTTGCTTGTTGCTTGTTGTTTGATGATGTTTGTTATTGTTGTTGTCTGTCCTTGTTGTTGTTGTGGTTGTGCTTGTTGTTGTTGTTTGTTGTTGTATTTTGCCGTGCTTGTTGTTGTTGTGTTTTGTTGTTGTTGTGCTTGTTTTTTGTTGTTGTTGTTGTTGTCTGATAAGATATTGACGCTATTTTTTTCCCGCTTTTGTGACATCAAACATTTCGAGCACTTACACGGAGGCTGATTTGCATACTGGGCGGGACATACCGTTTTACCGAAGAAAACAATATGCTGACCGCTTTGGGATACCACCGAACCGACCGCAACTCCTGAAGCTTAGGTATGAATTTTTATTAGTTAAATCTTTTTGTTGTTGCTTGTTGGTTGTTGTTTGTTGATGTTTGTTGTTGTTGTTGTTGTTTGTTGTTGTTGTCGTTGTTGTGGTTGTGCTTGTTGTTGTTGTTTGTTGTTGTATTTTGTCGTGCTTGTTGTTGTGCTTGTTTTTTGTTGTTGTTGCTTGTTGTCTAATAAGGTATTGACGCTATTCTTTTTTTGCTTTTGTGACATCAAACATTTTGCGCATTTACACGGAGGCTGATTTGCATACCGGTATATACCGTTTTACCGATGAAAACAATAGGATGACCCCTATGGGACACCAACGCACCGACCGCAACTCCTGAAGCTTAGGTATGACTTTTTAATAGTTAAATCTTGTTGTTGTTCCTTGTTGCTTGTTGTTGTTTGTTGTTGTTTGTTGTTGTGGTTGTGCTTGTTGTTGTTGTCAGTTGTATTTTGTCGTGTTTGTTGTGTTTTATTATTATTGTTGTTGTGCTTATTTTTTGTTGTTGTTGTTGTTGCTTGTTGTTGTCTGCTAAGGTATTGACGCTATTTTTTCCTTTTTTTGTGACATCAAACATTTCGAGCACTTACACGGAGGCTGATTTGCATACCGGGCGAGACTTACCGTTTTACCGAAGAAAACAATAGGCTGACCGCTTTGGAATACCACCGAACCGACCGCAACTCCTGAAGCTTAGGTATGAATTTTTAATAGTTAAATCTTTTTCAGCTTGTTGGTTGTTGCTTGTTGTTTGTTGATGTTTGTTGTTGTTGTTGTTTGCTATTGTTGTTGTCGTTGTTGTGGTTGTGCTTGTTGATGTTTGTTGTATTTTGTCGTGTTTGTTGTGTTTTGTTGTTATTGTTGTGCTTGTTTTTTGTTGTTGTTATTGTTGTTGTTGCTTATTGTTGTCTGTTAAAATATTGACGCTATTTTTTTTCCCGCTTTTATGACATCAAACATTTCGCGCACTTACACGGAGGCTGATTTGCATACCGGGCGGGACATACCATTTTACCGAATAAAACATTAGGCTGACCGCTTTGGGATACCACCCTACCGACCGCAACTTCTGAAGCTTAGGTATGACATTTTAATAAATAAATCTTGTTGTTGTTGTTGCTTGTTGCTTTTTGTTTGTTGATGTTTGTTGTTGTTGTTGTTTGTTCTTGTTGTTGTTGTGGTTGTGCTTGTTGTTGTTGTTTGTTGTTGTATTTTGTCGTGCTTGTTGTTGTTGTGTTTTGTTGTTGTTGTGCTTGTTTTTTGTTGTCGTTGTTGTTGCTTGTTGTTGTCTGATAAGATATTGGCACTATTTTTTTACCGCTTTTGTGACATCAAACATTTCGAGCACTTACACGGAGGCTGATTTGCATACTTGGCGGGACATACCGTTTTACCGAAGAAAACAATATGCTGACCGCTTTGGGATACCACCGAACCGACCGCAACTCCTGAAGCTTAGGTATGACTTTTTATTAGTTAAATCTTATTGTTGTTGCTTGTTGGTTGTTGTTTGTTGATGTTTGTTGTTGTTGTTGTTGTTGGTTATTGTTGTTGTCGTTGTCGTGGTTGTGCTTGTTGTTGTTGTTTGTTGTTGTATTTTGTCGTGCTTGTTTTTTGTTGTTGTTGCTTGTTGTCTAATAAGGTATTGACGCTATTTTTTTTGCTTTTGTGACATCAAACATTTCGCGCATTTACACGGAGGCTAATTTGCATACCGGTACATACCGTTTTACCGATGAAAACAATAGGATGACCCCTTTGGGACACCAACGCACCGACCGCAACTCCTGAAGCTTAGGTATGACTTTCTAATAGTTAAATCTTGTTGTTGTTGTTCCTTGTTGCTTGTTGTTGTTTGTTGTTGTTGTTGTGCTTGTTGTTGTTGTCTGTTGTATTTTGTGGTGCTTGTTGTGTTTTGTTGTTATTGTTGTTGTGCTTGTTTTTTGTTGTTGTTGTTGTTGTTGTTGCTTGTTGTTGTCTAATAAGGTATTGGCACTATTTTTTCCCTTTTTTGTGACATCAAACATTTCGAGCACTTACACGGAGGCTGATTTCCATACCGGGCGGGACATACCGTTTTACCGAAGAAAACAATAGGCTGACCGCTTTGGAATACCACCGAACCGACCGCAACTCCTGAAGCTTAGGGATGACTTTTTAATAGTTAATTCTTTTTGTGCTTGTTGCTTGTTGCTTGTTGTTTGTTGCATGTTGTTTGTTGAAGTTTGTTGTTGTTGTTGTTGTTTGCTATTGTTGTTGTCGTTGTTGTGGTTGTGCTTGTTGTTGATGTTTCCTGTATTTCATCGTGTTTGTTGTTGTGTTTTGTTGTTATTGTTGTGCTTGTTTTTTGTTGCTGTTATTGTTGTTGTTACTTGTTATTGTCTGTTAAAATATTGACGCTATTTTTTTTTCCCGCTTTTATGACATCAAACATTTCGCGCACTTACACGGAGGCTGATTTGCATAGCGGGCGGGACATATCGTTTTACCGAAGAAAACAATAGGCTGACCGCTTTGGGATACCACCCCACCGACCGCAACTCCTGAAGCTTAGGTATGATTTTTTAATAGTTAAATGTTTTTGAGCTTGTTTGTTGTTGTTGTTGTTTGTTAATGTTTGTTGTTGTTGTTGTTGTTGTTTGCTATTGTTGTTGTCGTTGTTGTGGTTGTGCTTGTTGATGTTTGTTGTATTTTGTCGTGTTTGTTGTGTTTTGTTGTTATTTTTGTGCTTGTTTTTTGTTGTTGTTATTGTTGTTGTTGCTTATTGTTGTCTGTTAAAATATTGACGCTATTTTTTTTCCCGCTTTTATGACATCAAACATTTCGCGCACTTACACGGAGGCTGATTTGCATACCGGGCGGGACATACCGTTTTACCGAAGAAAATAATAGGCTGACCGCTTTGGGATACCACCCCACCGACCGCAACTTCTGAAGCTTAGGTATGACTTTTTAATAATTAAATCTTGTTGTTGTTGTTGCTTGTTGCTTGTTGTTTGTTGATGTTTGTTATTGTTGTTGTCTGTCCTTGTTGTTGTTGTGGTTGTGCTTGTTGTTGTTGTTTGTTGTTGTATTTTGCCGTGCTTGTTGTTGTTGTGTTTTGTTGTTGTTGTGCTTGTTTCTTGTTGTTGTTGTTGTTGTCTGATAAGATATTGACGCTATTTTTTTCCCGCTTTTGTGACATCAAACATTTCGAACACTTACACGGAGGCTGATTTGCATACTGGGCGGGACATACCGTTTTACCGAAGAAAACAATATGCTGACCGCTTTGGGATACCACCGAACCGACCGCAACTCCTGAAGCTTAGGTATGAATTTTTATTAGTTAAATCTTTTTGTTGTTGCTTGTTGGTTGTTGTTTGTTGATGTTTGTTGTTGTTGTTGTTGTTTGTTGTTGTTGTCGTTGTTGTGGTTGTGCTTGTTGTTGTTGTTTGTTGTTGTATTTTGTCGTGCTTGTTGTTGTGCTTGTTTTTTGTTGTTGTTGCTTGTTGTCTAATAAGGTATTGACGCTATTTTTTTTTTGCTTTTGTGACATCAAACATTTTGCGCATTTACACGGAGGCTGATTTGCATACCGGTATATACCGTTTTACCGATGAAAACAATAGGATGACCCCTATGGGACACCAACGCACCGACCGCAACTCCTGAAGCTTAGGTATGACTTTTTAATAGTTAAATCTTGTTGTTGTTCCTTGTTGCTTGTTGTTGTTTGTTGTTGTTTGTTGTTGTGGTTGTGCTTGTTGTTGTTGTCAGTTGTATTTTGTCGTGTTTGTTGTGTTTTATTATTATTGTTGTTGTGCTTGTTTTTTGTTGTTGTTGTTGTTGCTTGTTGTTGTCTGCTAAGGTATTGACGCTATTTTTTCCTTTTTTTGTGACATCAAACATTTCGAGCACTTACACGGAGGCTGATTTGCATACCGGGCGGGGCATACCGTTTTACCGAAGAAAACAATAGGCTGACCGGTTTGGAATACCACCGAACCGACCGCAACTCCTGAAGCTTAGGTATGACTTTTTATTTGTTAAATCTTTTTGAGCTTGTTGGTTGTTGCTTGTTGTTTGTTGATGTTTGTTGTTGTTGTTGTTGTTTGCTATTGTTGTTGTCGTTGTTGTGGTTGTGCTTGTTGATGTTTGTTGTATTTTGTCGTGTTTGTTGTGCTTTGTTGTTATTGTTGTGCTTGTTTTTTGTTGTTGTTATTGTTGTTGTTGCTTATTGTTGTCTGTTAAAATATTGACGCTATTTTTTTTCCCGCTTTTATGACATCAAACATTTCGCGCACTTACACGGAGGCTGATTTGCATACTGGGCGGGACATACCATTTTACCGAAGAAAACAATAGGCTGACCGCTTTGGGATACCACCCCACCGACCGCAACTTCTGAAGCTTAGGTATGACTTTTTAATAATTAAATCTTGTTGTTGTTGTTGCTTGTTGCTTGTTGTTTGTTGATGTTTGTTGTTGTTGTTGTTTGTTGTTGTTGTTGTTGTGGTTGTGCTTGTTGTTGTTGTTTGTTGTTGTATTTTGCCGTGCTTGTTGTTGTTGTGTTTTGTTGTTGTTGTGCTTGTTTTTTGTTGTTGTTGTTGTTGTTGCTTGTTGTTGTCTGATAAGATATTGACGCTATTTTTTTCCCGTTTTTGTGACATCAAACATTTCGAGCACTTACACGGAGGCTGATTTGCATACTTGGCGGGACATACCGTTTTACCGAAGAAAATAATATGCGGACCGCTTTGGGATACCACCGAACCGACCGCAACTCCTGAAGCTTAGGTATGACTTTTTATTAGTTAAATCTTTTTGTTGTTGCTTGTTGGTTGTTGTTTG
Organism: Lathyrus tuberosus; assembly: GCA_022829125.1. Taxonomy (NCBI): domain Eukaryota; kingdom Viridiplantae; phylum Streptophyta; class Magnoliopsida; order Fabales; family Fabaceae; genus Lathyrus; species Lathyrus tuberosus. Next base: position 6,854,934 of record JALAZF010000254.1, read on the forward strand.
TTGATGTTTGTTGTTGTTGTTGTTGTTTGTTGTTGTTGTCGTTGTTGTGGTTGTGCTTGTTGTTGTTGTTTGTTGTTGTATTTTGTCGTGCTTGTTGTTGTGCTTGTTTTTTGTTGTTGTGGCTTGTTGTCTAATAAGGTATTGACGCAATTTTTTTTGCTTTTGTGACATCAAACATTTCGCGCATTTACACGGAGGCTGATTTGCATACCGGTACATACCGTTTTACCGATGAAAACATTAGGATGACCCCTTTGGGACACCAACGCACCGACCGCAACTCCTGAAGCTTAGGTATGACTTTTTAATAGTTAAATCTTGTTGTTGTTGTTCCTTGTTGCTTGTTGTTGTTTGTTGTCGTTTGTTGTCGTTTGTTGTTGTTGTTGTGCTTGTTATTGTTGTCTGTTGTATTTTGTGGTGCTTGTTGTGTTTTGTTATTATTGTTGTTGTGCTTGTTTTTTGTTGTTGTTGTTGTTGTTGCTTGTTGTTGTCTGATAAGGTATTGACGCTATTTTTTCCCTTTTTTGTGACATCAAACATTTCGAGCACTTACACGGAGGCTGATTTGCATACCGGGCAGGACATACCGTTTTACCGAAGAAAACAATAGGCTGACCGATTTGGAATACCACCGAACCGACCGCAACTCCTGAAGCTTAGGTATGACTCTTTAATAGTTAAATCTTTTTGTGCTTGTTGCTTGTTGCTTGTTGTTTGTTGATGTTTGTTGTTGTTGTTGTTGTTGTTGTTTGCTATTGTTGTTGTCGTTGTTGTGGTTGTGCTTGTTGTTGATGTTTGTTGTATTTTGTCGTGTTTGTTGTTGTGTTTTGTTGTTATTGTTGTGCTTGTTTTTTGTTGCTGTTATTGTTGTTGTTGCTTGTTATTGTCTGTTAAAATATTGACGCCATTTTTTTCCCGCTTTTATGACATCAAATATTTCGCGCACTTACACGGAGGCTGATTTGCATACCGGGCGGGACATATTGTTTTACCGAAGAAAACAATAGGCTGACCGCTTTGGGATACCTCCCCACCGACCGCAACTCCTGAAGCTTAGGTATGATTTTTTAATAGTTAAATCTTGTTGTTGTTGTTGTTGCTTGTTGCTTGTTGTTTGTTGATGTTTGTTGTTGTTGTTTGTTGTTGTTGTTGTTGTGGTTGTGCTTGTTGTTGTTGTTGTATTATGCCGTGCTTGTTGTTGTTGTGTTTTGTTGTTGTTGTGCTTGTTTTTTGTTGTTGTTGTTGTTGTTGTTGCTTGTTGTCTGATAAGGTATTGCCGCTATTTTTTCCCGCTTTTATGACATCAAACATTTCGAGCACTTACACGGAGGCTGATTTGCATACTGGGCGGGACATACCGTTTTACCGAAAAAAATAATATGCTGACTGCTTTGGGATACCACCGAACCAACCGTAACTCCTGAAGCTTAGTGATGAATTTTTATTAGTTAAATCTTTTTGTTGTTGCTTGTTGCTTGTTGTTTGTTGATGTTTGTTGTTGTTGTTGTTGTTGTTGTTTGTTGTTGTTGTTGTCGTTGTTGTGGTTGTGCTTGTTGTTTTTGTTTGTTGTTGTATTTTGTCGTGCTTGTTGTTGTTGTTGTGTTTTGTTGTTGTTGTTGTGCTTGTTTTTTGTTGTTGTTGCTTGTTGTCTAATAAGGTATTGACGCTATTTTTTTTTTGCTTTTGTGACATCAAACATTTTGCGCATTTACACGGAGGCTGATTTGCATACCGGTATATACCGTTTTACCGATGAAAACAATAGGATGACCCCTATGGGACACCAACGCACCGACCGCAACTCCTGAAGCTTAGGTATGACTTTTTAATAGTTAAATCTTGTTGTTGTTCCTTGTTGCTTGTTGTTGTTTGTTGTTGTTTGTTGTTGTGGTTGTGCTTGTTGTTGTTGTCAGTTGTATTTTGTCGTGTTTGTTGTGTTTTATTATTATTGTTGTTGTGCTTGTTTTTTGTTGTTGTTGTTGTTGCTTGTTGTTGTCTGCTAAGGTATTGACGCTATTTTTTCCTTTTTTTGTGACATCAAACATTTCGAGCACTTACACGGAGGCTGATTTGCATACCGGGCGGGGCATACCGTTTTACCGAAGAAAACAATAGGCTGACCGGTTTGGAATACCACCGAACCGACCGCAACTCCTGAAGCTTAGGTATGACTTTTTATTTGTTAAATCTTTTTGAGCTTGTTGGTTGTTGCTTGTTGTTTGTTGATGTTTGTTGTTGTTGTTGTTGTTTGCTATTGTTGTTGTCGTTGTTGTGGTTGTGCTTGTTGATGTTTGTTGTATTTTGTCGTGTTTGTTGTGCTTTGTTGTTATTGTTGTGCTTGTTTTTTGTTGTTGTTATTGTTGTTGTTGCTTATTGTTGTCTGTTAAAATATTGACGCTATTTTTTTTCCCGCTTTTATGACATCAAACATTTCGCGCACTTACACGGAGGCTGATTTGCATACTGGGCGGGACATACCATTTTACCGAAGAAAACAATAGGCTGACCGCTTTGGGATACCACCCCACCGACCGCAACTTCTGAAGCTTAGGTATGACTTTTTAATAATTAAATCTTGTTGTTGTTGTTGCTTGTTGCTTGTTGTTTGTTGATGTTTGTTGTTGTTGTTGTTTGTTGTTGTTGTTGTTGTGGTTGTGCTTGTTGTTGTTGTTTGTTGTTGTATTTTGCCGTGCTTGTTGTTGTTGTGTTTTGTTGTTGTTGTGCTTGTTTTTTGTTGTTGTTGTTGTTGTTGCTTGTTGTTGTCTGATAAGATATTGACGCTATTTTTTTCCCGTTTTTGTGACATCAAACATTTCGAGCACTTACACGGAGGCTGATTTGCATACTTGGCGGGACATACCGTTTTACCGAAGAAAATAATATGCGGACCGCTTTGGGATACCACCGAACCGACCGCAACTCCTGAAGCTTAGGTATGACTTTTTATTAGTTAAATCTTTTTGTTGTTGCTTGTTGGTTGTTGTTTGTTGATGTTTGTTGTTGTTGTTGTTGTTGTTTGTTGTTGTTGTCGTTGTTGTGGTTGTGCTTGTTGTTGTTGTTTGTTGTTGTATTTTGTCGTGCTTGTTGTTGTGCTTGTTTTTTGTTGTTGTGGCTTGTTGTCTAATAAGGTATTGACGCAATTTTTTTTGCTTTTGTGACATCAAACATTTCGCGCATTTACACGGAGGCTGATTTGCATACCGGTACATACCGTTTTACCGATGAAAACATTAGGATGACCCCTTTGGGACACCAACGCACCGACCGCAACTCCTGAAGCTTAGGTATGACTTTTTAATAGTTAAATCTTGTTGTTGTTGTTCCTTGTTGCTTGTTGTTGTTTGTTGTCGTTTGTTGTCGTTTGTTGTTGTTGTTGTGCTTGTTATTGTTGTCTGTTGTATTTTGTGGTGCTTGTTGTGTTTTGTTATTATTGTTGTTGTGCTTATTTTTTGTTGTTGTTGTTGTTGTTGCTTGTTGTTGTCTGATAAGGTATTGACGCTATTTTTTCCCTTTTTTGTGACATCAAACATTTCGAGCACTTACACGGAGGCTGATTTGCATACCGGGCAGGACATACCGTTTTACCGAAGAAAACAATAGGCTGACCGATTTGGAATACCACCGAACCGACCGCAACTCCTGAAGCTTAGGTATGACTCTTTAATAGTTAAATCTTTTTGTGCTTGTTGCTTGTTGCTTGTTGTTTGTTGATGTTTGTTGTTGTTGTTGTTGTTGTTGTTTGCTATTGTTGTTGTCGTTGTTGTGGTTGTGCTTGTTGTTGATGTTTGTTGTATTTTGTCGTGTTTGTTGTTGTGTTTTGTTGTTATTGTTGTGCTTGTTTTTTGTTGCTGTTATTGTTGTTGTTGCTTGTTATTGTCTGTTAAAATATTGACGCCATTTTTTTCCCGCTTTTATGACATCAAATATTTCGCGCACTTACACGGAGGCTGATTTGCATACCGGGCGGGACATATTGTTTTACCGAAGAAAACAATAGGCTGACCGCTTTGGGATACCTCCCCACCGACCGCAACTCCTGAAGCTTAGGTATGATTTTTTAATAGTTAAATCTTGTTGTTGTTGTTGTTGCTTGTTGCTTGTTGTTTGTTGATGTTTGTTGTTGTTGTTTGTTGTTGTTGTTGTTGTGGTTGTGCTTGTTGTTGTTGTTGTATTATGTCGTGCTTGTTGTTGTTGTGTTTTGTTGTTGTTGTGCTTGTTTTTTGTTGTTGTTGTTGTTGTTGTTGCTTGTTGTCTGATAAGGTATTGCCGCTATTTTTTCCCGCTTTTATGACATCAAACATTTCGAGCACTTACACGGAGGCTGATTTGCATACTGGGCGGGACATACCGTTTTACCGAAAAAAATAATATGCTGACTGCTTTGGGATACCACCGAACCAACCGTAACTCCTGAAGCTTAGGTATGAATTTTTATTAGTTAAATCTTTTTGTTGTTGCTTGTTGCTTGTTGTTTGTTGATGTTTGTTGTTGTTGTTGTTGTTGTTTGTTGTTGTTGTTGTCGTTGTTGTGGTTGTGCTTGTTGTTTTTGTTTGTTGTTGTATTTTGTCGTGCTTGTTGTTGTTGTTGTGTTTTGTTGTTGTTGTTGTGCTTGTTTTTTGTTGTTGTTGCTTGTTGTCTAATAAGGTATTGACGCTATTTTTTTTTGCTTTTGTGACATCAAACATTTCGCGCATTTACACGGAGGCTGATTTGCATACCGGTATATACCATTTTACCGATGAAAACAATAGGATGACCCCTTTGGGACACCAACGCACCGACCGCAACTCCTGAAGCTTAGGTATGACTTTTTAATAGTTAAATCTTGTTGTTGTTGTTCCTTGTTGCTTGTTGTTGTTTGTTGTTGTTTGTTGTTGTGGTTGTGCTTGTTGTTGTTGTTTGTTGTATTTTGTCGTGCTTGTTGTGTTTTGTTGTTATTGTTGTTGTGCTTGTTTTTTGTTGTTGTTGTTGTTGTTGCTTATTGTTGTCTGATAAGGTATTGACGCTAATTTTTCCCTTTTTTGTGACATCAAACATTTCGAGCACTTACACGAAGGCTGATTTGCATACCGGGCGGGACATACCGTTATACCGAAGAAAACAATAGGCTGACCGCTTTGGAATACCACCGAACCGACCGCAACTCCAGAAGCTTAGGTATGACTTTTTAATAGTTAAATCTTTTTGTGCTTGTTGCTTGTTGCTTGTTGTTTGTTAATGTTTGTTGTTGTTGTTGTTGTTGTTGTTTGCTATTGTTGTTGTTGTTGTTGTGGTTGTGCTTGTTGTTGATGTTTGTTGTATTTTGTCGTGTTTGTTGTTGTGTGTTGTTGTTATTGTTGTGCTTGGTTTTTGTTGCTGTTATTGTTGTTGTTGCTTGTTATTGTCTGTTAAAATATTGACGCTATTTTTTTCCCGCTTTTATGACATCAAACATTTCGCGCACTTACACGGAGGCTGATTTGCATACCGGGCGGGACATACCATTTTACCGAAGAAAACAATAGGCTGACCGCTTTGGGATACCACCCCACCGACCGAAACTCCTGGAGCTTAGGTATGATTTTTTAATAGTTAAATCTTGTTGTTGTTGTTGTTGCTTGTTGCTTGTTGTTTGTTGATGTTTGTTGTTTTTGTTTGTTGTTGTTGTTATTGTTGTTGTGGTTGTGCTTGTTGTTGTTGCTGTTTGTTGTTGTATTTTGCCGTGCTTGTTGTTGTTGTGTTTTGTTGTTGTTGTGCTTGTTTTTTGTTGTTGTTGTTGTTGTTGCTTTTTGTTGTCTGATAAAGTATTGACGCTATTTTTTTCCCGCTTTTGTGACATCAAACATTTCGAGCACTTACACGGAGGCTGATATGCATACTGGGCGGGACATACCGTTTTACCGAAGAAAACAATATGCTGACCGCTTTGGGATACCACCGAACCGACCGCAACTCCTGAAGCTTAGGTATGACTTTTTATTAGTTAAATCTTTTTGTTGTTGCTTGTTGCTTGATGTTTGTTGATGTTTGTTGTTGTTGTTGTTTGTTGTTGTTGTTGTCGTTGTTGTGGTTGTGCTATTTGTTATTGTTTGTTGTTGTATTTTGTCGTGCTTGTTGTTGTTGTGTTTTGTTGTTGTTGTTGTGCTTGTTTTTTGTTGTTGTTGCTTGTTGTCTAATAAGGTATTGACGCTATTTTTTTTTGCTTTTGTGACCTCAAACATTTCGCGCATTTACACGGAGGCTGATTTGCATACCGGTATATACCGTTTTACCGATGAAAACAATAGGATGACCCCTTTGGGACACCAACGCACCGACCGCAACTCCTGAAGCTTAGGTATGACTTTTTAATAGTTAAATCTTGTTGTTGTTCCTTGTTGCTTGTTGTTGTTTGTTGTTGTTGTTGTGCTTGTTGTTGTCTGTTGTATTTTGTCGTGTTTGTTGTGTTTTGTTGTTATTGTTGTTGTGCTTGATTTTTGTTGTTGTTGTTGTTGCTTGTTGCTGTCTGATAAGGTATTGACGCTATTTTTTCCTTTTTTTGTGACATCAAAGATTTCGAGCACTTACACGGAGGCTGATTTGCATATCGGGCGGGACATACCGTTTTACCGAAGAAAACAATAGGTTGACAGCTTTGGAATACCACCGAACCGACCGCAACTCCTGAAGCTTAGGTATGACTTTTTAATAGTTAAATCTTTTTGAGCTTGTTGGTTGTTGCTTGTTGTTTGTTGATGTTTGTTGTCGTTGTTGTTGTTTGCTATTGTTGTTGTCGTTGTTGTGGTTGTGCTTGTTGATGTTTGTTGTATTTTGTCGTGTTTGTTGTGCTTTGTTGTTATTGTTGTGCTTGTTTTTTGTTGTTGTTATTGTTGTTGTTGCTTATTGTTGTCTGTTAAAATATTGACGCTATTTTTTTTCCCGCTTTTATGACATCAAACATTTCGCGCACTTACACGGAGGCTGATTTGCATACCGGGCGGGACATACCATTTTACCGAAGAAAACAATAGGCTGACCGCTTTGGGATACCACCCCACCGACCGCAACTTCTGAAGCTTAGGTATGACTTTTTAATAATTAAATCTTGTTGTTGTTGTTGCTTGTTGCTTGTTGTTTGTTGATGTTTGTTGTTGTTGTTGTTTGTTGTTGTTGTTGTTGTGGTTGTGCTTGTTGTTGTTGTTTGTTGTTGTATTTTGCCGTGCTTGTTGTTGTTGTGTTTTGTTGTTGTTGTGCTTGTTTTTTGTTGTTGTTGTTGTTGTTGCTTGTTGTTGTCTGATAAGATATTGACGCTATTTTTTTCCCGTTTTTGTGACATCAAACATTTCGAGCACTTACACGGAGGCTGATTTGCATACTTGGCGGGACATACCGTTTTACCGAAGAAAATAATATGCGGACCGCTTTGGGATACCACCGAACCGACCGCAACTCCTGAAGCTTAGGTATGACTTTTTATTAGTTAAATCTTTTTGTTGTTGCTTGTTGGTTGTTGTTTGTTGATGTTTGTTGTTGTTGTTGTTGTTGTTTGTTGTTGTTGTCGTTGTTGTGGTTGTGCTTGTTGTTGTTGTTTGTTGTTGTATTTTGTCGTGCTTGTTGTTGTGCTTGTTTTTTGTTGTTGTGGCTTGTTGTCTAATAAGGTATTGACGCAATTTTTTTTGCTTTTGTGACATCAAACATTTCGCGCATTTACACGGAGGCTGATTTGCATACCGGTACATACCGTTTTACCGATGAAAACATTAGGATGACCCCTTTGGGACACCAACGCACCGACCGCAACTCCTGAAGCTTAGGTATGACTTTTTAATAGTTAAATCTTGTTGTTGTTGTTCCTTGTTGCTTGTTGTTGTTTGTTGTCGTTTGTTGTCGTTTGTTGTTGTTGTTGTGCTTGTTATTGTTGTCTGTTGTATTTTGTGGTGCTTGTTGTGTTTTGTTATTATTGTTGTTGTGCTTATTTTTTGTTGTTGTTGTTGTTGTTGCTTGTTGTTGTCTGATAAGGTATTGACGCTATTTTTTCCCTTTTTTGTGACATCAAACATTTCGAGCACTTACACGGAGGCTGATTTGCATACCGGGCAGGACATACCGTTTTACCGAAGAAAACAATAGGCTGACCGATTTGGAATACCACCGAACCGACCGCAACTCCTGAAGCTTAGGTATGACTCTTTAATAGTTAAATCTTTTTGTGCTTGTTGCTTGTTGCTTGTTGTTTGTTGATGTTTGTTGTTGTTGTTGTTGTTGTTGTTTGCTATTGTTGTTGTCGTTGTTGTGGTTGTGCTTGTTGTTGATGTTTGTTGTATTTTGTCGTGTTTGTTGTTGTGTTTTGTTGTTATTGTTGTGCTTGTTTTTTGTTGCTGTTATTGTTGTTGTTGCTTGTTATTGTCTGTTAAAATATTGACGCCATTTTTTTCCCGCTTTTATGACATCAAATATTTCGCGCACTTACACGGAGGCTGATTTGCATACCGGGCGGGACATATTGTTTTACCGAAGAAAACAATAGGCTGACCGCTTTGGGATACCTCCCCACCGACCGCAACTCCTGAAGCTTAGGTATGATTTTTTAATAGTTAAATCTTGTTGTTGTTGTTGTTGCTTGTTGCTTGTTGTTTGTTGATGTTTGTTGTTGTTGTTTGTTGTTGTTGTTGTTGTGGTTGTGCTTGTTGTTGTTGTTGTATTATGCCGTGCTTGTTGTTGTTGTGTTTTGTTGTTGTTGTGCTTGTTTTTTGTTGTTGTTGTTGTTGTTGTTGCTTGTTGTCTGATAAGGTATTGCCGCTATTTTTTCCCGCTTTTATGACATCAAACATTTCGAGCACTTACACGGAGGCTGATTTGCATACTGGGCGGGACATACCGTTTTACCGAAAAAAATAATATGCTGACTGCTTTGGGATACCACCGAACCAACCGTAACTCCTGAAGCTTAGGTATGAATTTTTATTAGTTAAATCTTTTTGTTGTTGCTTGTTGCTTGTTGTTTGTTGATGTTTGTTGTTGTTGTTGTTGTTGTTTGTTGTTGTTGTTGTCGTTGTTGTGGTTGTGCTTGTTGTTTTTGTTTGTTGTTGTATTTTGTCGTGCTTGTTGTTGTTGTTGTGTTTTGTTGTTGTTGTTGTGCTTGTTTTTTGTTGTTGTTGCTTGTTGTCTAATAAGGTATTGACGCTATTTTTTTTTGCTTTTGTGACATCAAACATTTCGCGCATTTACACGGAGGCTGATTTGCATACCGGTATATACCATTTTACCGATGAAAACAATAGGATGACCCCTTTGGGACACCAACGCACCGACCGCAACTCCTGAAGCTTAGGTATGACTTTTTAATAGTTAAATCTTGTTGTTGTTGTTCCTTGTTGCTTGTTGTTGTTTGTTGTTGTTTGTTGTTGTGGTTGTGCTTGTTGTTGTTGTTTGTTGTATTTTGTCGTGCTTGTTGTGTTTTGTTGTTATTGTTGTTGTGCTTGTTTTTTGTTGTTGTTGTTGTTGTTGCTTATTGTTGTCTGATAAGGTATTGACGCTAATTTTTCCCTTTTTTGTGACATCAAACATTTCGAGCACTTACACGAAGGCTGATTTGCATACCGGGCGGGACATACCGTTATACCGAAGAAAACAATAGGCTGACCGCTTTGGAATACCACCGAACCGACCGCAACTCCAGAAGCTTAGGTATGACTTTTTAATAGTTAAATCTTTTTGTGCTTGTTGCTTGTTGCTTGTTGTTTGTTAATGTTTGTTGTTGTTGTTGTTGTTGTTGTTTGCTATTGTTGTTGTTGTTGTTGTGGTTGTGCTTGTTGTTGATGTTTGTTGTATTTTGTCGTGTTTGTTGTTGTGTGTTGTTGTTATTGTTGTGCTTGGTTTTTGTTGCTGTTATTGTTGTTGTTGCTTGTTATTGTCTGTTAAAATATTGACGCTATTTTTTTCCCGCTTTTATGACATCAAACATTTCGCGCACTTACACGGAGGCTGATTTGCATACCGGGCGGGACATACCATTTTACCGAAGAAAACAATAGGCTGACCGCTTTGGGATACCACCCCACCGACCGAAACTCCTGGAGCTTAGGTATGATTTTTTAATAGTTAAATCTTGTTGTTGTTGTTGTTGCTTGTTGCTTGTTGTTTGTTGATGTTTGTTGTTTTTGTTTGTTGTTGTTGTTATTGTTGTTGTGGTTGTGCTTGTTGTTGTTGCTGTTTGTTGTTGTATTTTGCCGTGCTTGTTGTTGTTGTGTTTTGTTGTTGTTGTGCTTGTTTTTTGTTGTTGTTGTTGTTGTTGCTTTTTGTTGTCTGATAAAGTATTGACGCTATTTTTTTCCCGCTTTTGTGACATCAAACATTTCGAGCACTTACACGGAGGCTGATATGCATACTGGGCGGGACATACCGTTTTACCGAAGAAAACAATATGCTGACCGCTTTGGGATACCACCGAACCGACCGCAACTCCTGAAGCTTAGGTATGACTTTTTATTAGTTAAATCTTTTTGTTGTTGCTTGTTGCTTGATGTTTGTTGATGTTTGTTGTTGTTGTTGTTTGTTGTTGTTGTTGTCGTTGTTGTGGTTGTGCTATTTGTTATTGTTTGTTGTTGTATTTTGTCGTGCTTGTTGTTGTTGTGTTTTGTTGTTGTTGTTGTGCTTGTTTTTTGTTGTTGTTGCTTGTTGTCTAATAAGGTATTGACGCTATTTTTTTTTGCTTTTGTGACCTCAAACATTTCGCGCATTTACACGGAGGCTGATTTGCATACCGGTATATACCGTTTTACCGATGAAAACAATAGGATGACCCCTTTGGGACACCAACGCACCGACCGCAACTCCTGAAGCTTAGGTATGACTTTTTAATAGTTAAATCTTGTTGTTGTTCCTTGTTGCTTGTTGTTGTTTGTTGTTGTTGTTGTGCTTGTTGTTGTCTGTTGTATTTTGTCGTGTTTGTTGTGTTTTGTTGTTATTGTTGTTGTGCTTGATTTTTGTTGTTGTTGTTGTTGCTTGTTGCTGTCTGATAAGGTATTGACGCTATTTTTTCCTTTTTTTGTGACATCAAAGATTTCGAGCACTTACACGGAGGCTGATTTGCATATCGGGCGGGACATACCGTTTTACCGAAGAAAACAATAGGTTGACAGCTTTGGAATACCACCGAACCGACCGCAACTCCTGAAGCTTAGGTATGACTTTTTAATAGTTAAATCTTTTTGAGCTTGTTGGTTGTTGCTTGTTGTTTGTTGATGTTTGTTGTCGTTGTTGTTGTTTGCTATTGTTGTTGTCGTTGTTGTGGTTGTGCTTGTTGATGTTTGTTGTATTTTGTCGTGTTTGTTGTGCTTTGTTGTTATTGTTGTGCTTGTTTTTTGTTGTTGTTATTGTTGTTGTTGCTTATTGTTGTCTGTTAAAATATTGACGCTATTTTTTTTCCCGCTTTTATGACATCAAACATTTCGCGCACTTACACGGAGGCTGATTTGCATACCGGGCGGGACATACCATTTTACCGAAGAAAACAATAGGCTGACCGCTTTGGGATACCACCCCACCGACCGCAACTTCTGAAGCTTAGGTATGACTTTTTAATAATTAAATCTTGTTGTTGTTGTTGCTTGTTGCTTGTTGTTTGTTGATGTTTGTTGTTGTTGTTGTTTTTTCTTGTTGTTGTTGTTGTGGTTGTGCTTGTTGTTGTTGTTTGTTGTTGTATTTTGCCGTGCTTGTTGTTGTTTTGTTTTGTTGTTGTTGTGCTTGTTTTTTGTTGTTGTTGTTGTTGTTGCTTGTTGTTGTCTGATAAGATATTGACGCTATTTTTTTCCCGCTTTTGTGACATCAAACATTTCGAGCTCTTACACGGAGGCTGATTTGCATACTGGGCGGGACATACCATTTTACCGAAGAAAACAATATGCTGACCGCTTTAGGATACCACCGAACCGACCGCAACTCCTGAAGCTTAGTTATAACTTTTTATTAGTTAAATATTTTTGTTGTTGCTTGTTGCCAGTTGTTTGTAGATGTTTGTTGTTGTTGTTGTTGTTTGTTGTTGTTGTCGTTGTTGTGGTTGTGCTTGGTGTTGTTGTTTGTTGTTGTATTTTGTCGTGCTTATTGTTGTGCTTGTTTTTTGTTGTTGTTGCTTATCGTCTAATAAGGTATTGACGCTATTTTTTTTGCTTTTGTGACATCAAATATTTCGCGCATTTACACGGAGGCTGATTTGCATACCGGTACATACCGTTTTACCGATGAAAACAATAGGATGACCCCTTTGGGACACCAACGCACCGACCGCAACTCCTAAAGCTTAGGTATGACTTTTTAATAGTTAAATCTTGTTGTTGTTGTTCCTTGTTGCTTTTTGTTGTTTGTTGTTGTTGTTGTTGTTGTTTGTTGTTGTTTGTTGTTGTTGTTGTTGTTCCTTGTTGCTTGTTGTTGTTTGTTGTCGTTTGTTGTTGTTTGTTGTTGTTGTTGTGCTTGTTGTTGTTGGCTGTTGTATTTTGTGGTGCTTGTTATGTTTTGTTGTTATTGTTGTTGTGCTTGTTTTTTGTTGTTGTTGTTGTTGTTGTTTGTTGTTGTCTGATAAGGTATTGACACTATTTTTTCCCTTTTTTGTGACATCAAACATTTCGAGCACTTACACGGAGGCTGATTTGCATATCGGGCAGGACATACCGTTTTACCGAAGAAAACAATAGGCTGACCGCTTTGGAATACCACCGAACCGACCGCAACTCCTGAAGCTTAGGTATGACTTTTTAATAGTTAAATCTTTTTGAGCTTGTTGCTTGTCGCTTGTTGTTTGTTGATGTTTGTTGTTGTTGTTGTTGTTGTTGTTTGCTATTGTTGTTGTCGTTGTTGTGGTTGTGCTTGTTGATGTTTGTTGTATTTTGTCGTGTTTGTTGTGTTTTGTTGTTATTGTTGTGTTTGTTTTTGGTTGTTGTTATTGTTGTTGTTGCTTATTGTTGTCTGTTAAAATATTGACGCTATTTTTTTCCCGCTTTTATGACATCAAACATTTCACGCACTTACATGGAGGCTCATTTGCATATCGGGCGGGACATACCGTTTTACCGAAGAAAACAATAGGCTGACCACTTTGGGATACCACCCCACCGACCGCAACTTCTGAAGCTTAGGTATGACTTTTTAATAATTAAATCTTGTTGTTGTTGTTGCTTGTTGCTTGTTGTTTGTTGATGTTTGTTGTTGTTGTTGTTTGTTGTTGTTGTTGTTGTGGTTGTGCTTGTTGTCGTTGTTAGTTGTTGTATTTGCCGTGCTTGTTGATGTTGTGTTTTGTTGTTGTGCTTGTTTTTTGTTGTTGTTGTTGTTGTTGCTTGTTGTTGTCTGATAAGATATTGATGCTATTTTTTTCCCGCTTTTGTGACATCAAACATTTCGAGCACTTACACGGAGGCTGATATGCATACTGGGCGGGACATACCGTTTTACCGAAGAAAACAATATGCTGACCGCTTTGGGATACCACCGAACCGACCGCAACTCCTGAAGCTTAGGTATGACTTTTAATTAGTTAAATCTTTTTGTTGTTGCTTGTTGCTTGATATTTGTTGATGTTTGTTGTTGTTGTTGTTTGTTGTTGTTGTTGTCGTTGTTGTGGTTGTGCTATTTGTTATTGTTTGTTGTTGTATTTTGTCGTGCTTGTTGTTGTTGTGTTTTGTTGTTGTTGTTGTGCTTGTTTTTTGTTGTTGTTGCTTGTTGTCTAATAAGGTATTGACGCTATTTTTTTTTGCTTTTGTGACCTCAAACATTTCGCGCATTTACACGGAGGCTGATTTGCATACCGGTATATACCGTTTTACCGATGAAAACAATAGGATGACCCCTTTGGGACACCAACGCACCGACCGCAACTCCTGAAGCTTAGGTATGACTTTTTAATAGTTAAATCTTGTTGTTGTTCCTTGTTGCTTGTTGTTGTTTGTTGTTGTTGTTGTGCTTGTTGTTGTCTGTTGTATTTTGTCGTGTTTGTTGTGTTTTGTTGTTATTGTTGTTGTGCTTGATTTTTGTTGTTGTTGTTGTTGCTTGTTGTTGTCTGATAAGGTATTGACGCTATTTTTTCCTTTTTTTGTGACATCAAACATTTCGAGCACTTACACGGAGGCTGATTTGCATATCGGGCGGGACATACCGTTTTACCGAAGAAAACAATAGGTTGACAGCTTTGGAATACCACCGAACTGACCGCAACTCCTGAAGCTTAGGTATGACTTTTTAATAGTTAAATCTTTTTGAGCTTGTTGGTTGTTGCTTGTTGTTTGTTGATGTTTGTTGTCGTGGTTGTTGTTTGCTATTGTTGTTGTCGTTGTTGTGGTTGTGCTTGTTGATATTTGTTGTATTTTGTCGTGTTTGTTGTGTTTTGTTGTTATTGTTGTGTTTGTTTTTGGTTGTTGTTATTGTTGTTGTTGCTTATTGTTGGCTGTTAAAATATTGACGCTATTTTTTTTCCTGCTTTTATGACATCAAACATTTCACGCACTTACATGGAGGCTCATTTGCATATCGGGCGGGACATACCGTTTTACCGAAGAAAACAATAGGCTGACCGCTTTGGGATACCACCCCACCGACCGCAACTTCTGAAGCTTAGGTATGACTTTTTAATAATTAAATCTTGTTGTTGTTGTTGCTTGTTGCTTGTTGTTTGTTGATGTTTGTTGTTGTTGTTGTTTGTTGTTGTTGTTGTTGTGGTTGTGCTTGTTGTCGTTGTTAGTTGTTGTATTTGCCGTGCTTGTTGATGTTGTGTTTTGTTGTTGTGCTTGTTTTTTGTTGTTGTTGTTGTTGTTGCTTGTTGTTGTCTGATAAGATATTGATGCTATTTTTTTCCCGCTTTTGTGACATCAAACATTTCGAGCACTTACACGGAGGCTGATTTGCAAACTGGGCGGGACATACCGTTTTACCGAACAAAACAATATGCTGACCGCTTTGGGATACCACCGAACCAACCGCAACTCCTGAAACTTAGGTATGACTTTTTATTAGTTAAATCTTTTTGTTGTTGCTTGTTGCTTGTTGTTTGTTGATGTTTGTTGTTGTTGTTGTTGTTGTTGTTGTTGTTTGTTGTTGTTGTCGTTGTTGTGGTTGTGCTTGTTGTTGTTGTTTGTTGTTGTATTTTGTCGTGCTTATTGTTGTTGTGTTTTGTTGTTGTTGTTGTGCTTGTTTTTTGTTGTTGTTGCTTGTTGTCTAATAAGGTATTGACGCTATTTTTTTTGCTTTTGTGACATCAAACATTTTGCGCATTTACACGGAGGTTGATTTGCATACCGGTACATACCGTTTTACCAATGAAAACAATAGGATGACCCCTTTGGGACACCAACGCACCGACCGCAACTCCTGAAGCTTAGGTACGACTTTTTAATAGTTAAATCTTGTTGTTATTGTTCCTTGTTGCTTGTTGTTGTTTGTTGTTGTTGTTGTGCTTGTTGTTGTTGTCTGTTGTATTTTGTCGTGCTTGTTGTGTTTTGTTGTTATTGTTGTTGTGCTTGTTTTTTGTTGTTGTTGTTGTTGTTGCTTGTTGTTGTTTGATAAGGTATTGATGCGATTTTTTCCCTTTTTTGTGACATCAAACATTTCGAGCACTTACACGGAGGCTGATTTGCATACCGGGCAGGACATACCGTTTTACCGAAGAAAACAATAGGCTGACCGCTTTGGAATACCACCGAACCGACCGCAACTCCTGAAGCTTAGGTATGACTTTTTAATAGTTAAATCTTTTTGTGCTTGTTGCTTGTTGCTTGTTGTTTGTTGATGTTTGTTGTTGTTGTTGTTGTTGTTGTTGTTTGCTATTGTTGTTGTCGTTGTTGTGGTTGTGCTTGTTGTTGATGTTTGTTGTATTTTGTCGTGTTTGTTGTTGTGTTTTGTTGTTATTATTGTGCTTGTTTTTTGTTGTTGTTATTGTTGTTGTTGCTTGTTGTTGTCTGTTAAAATATTGACGCTATTTTTTTTCCCGCTTTTATGACATCAAACATTTCGCGCACTTACACGGAGGCTGATTTACATACCGGGCGGGACATACCGTTTTACCGAAGAAAAAAATAGGCTGACCGCTTTGGGATACCACCCCACCGACCGCAACTCTTGAAGCTTAGGTATGCCTTTTTAATAGTCAAATCTTGTTGTTGTTGTTGCTTATTGCTTGTTGTTTGTTGATGTTTGTTGTTGTTTGTTGTTGTTGTTGTTGTTGATGTGGTTTTGCTTGTTGTTGTTGTTTGTTGTTGTATTTTGCCGTGCTTGTTGTTGTTGTGTTTTGTTGTTGTTGTGCTTGTTTTTTATTGTTTTTGTTGTTGTTGTTGTTGCTTGTTGTTGTCTGATAAGGTATTGACGCTATTTTTTTCCCGCTTTTGTGACATCAAACATTTCGAGCACTTACACGGATGCTGATTTGCATACTGGGCGGGACATACCGTTTTACCGAAGAAAACAATATGCTGACCGCTTTGGGATACCACCGAACCGACCGCAACTCCTGAAGCTTAGGTATGACTTTTTATTAGTTAAATATTTTTGTTGTTGCTTGTTGCTTGTTGCTTGTTGTTTGTAGATGTTTGTTGTTGTTGTTGTCGTTGTTGTGCTTGTGTTTGTTGTTGTATTTTGTCGTGCTTGTTGTTGTTGTGTTTTGTTGTTGTTGTTGTGCTTGTTTTTTGTTGTTGTTGTTTGTTGTTGTCTAATAAGATATTGACGCTATTTTTTTTTTGCTTTTGTGATATCAAACATTTCGCGCATTTACACGGAGGCTGATTTGCATACCGGTACATACCGTTTTACCGATGAAAACAATAGGATGACCCCTTTGGGACACCAACGCACCGACCGCAACTCCTGAAGCTTAGGTATGACTTTTTAATAGTTAAATCTTGTTGTCGTTGTTGTTCCTTGTTGCTTGTTGTTGTTTGTTGTTGTTGTTGTTGGTTGTTGTTGTTGTTGTTGTGCTTGTTGTTGTTGTCTGTTGTATTTTGTTGTGGTTGTTGTGTTTTGTTGTTATTGTTGTTGTGCTTGTTTTTTGTTGTTGTTGTTGCTTGTTGTCTGATAAGATATTGACGCTATTTTTTCCCTTTTTTGTGAGATCAAACATTTCGAGCACTTACACGGAGGCTGATTTGTATACCGGGCCGGACATACCGTTTTACCGAAGAAAATAATAGGCTGACCGCTTTGGAATACCAGCAAACCGACCGCAACTCTTGTAGCTTAGGTATGACTTTTTAATAGTTAAATCTTTTTGTGCTTGTTTCTTGTTGCTTGTTGTTTGTTGATGTTTGTTGTTGTTGTTGTTATTTGCTATTGTTGTTGTCGTTGTTGTGGTTGTGCTTGTTGTTGATGTTTGTTGTATTTTGTCGTGTTTGTTGTTGTTGTGTTTTGTTGTTATTGTTGTGCTTGTTTTTTGTTGTTGTAATTGTTGTTGTTGCTTATTGTCGTCTGTTAAAATATTGACGCTATTTTTTTTCCCGCTTTTATGACATCAAACATTTCGCGCACTTACATGGAGGCTCATTTGCATACCGGGCGGGACATACCGTTTTACCAAAGTAAACAATAGGCTGACCGCTTTGGGATACCACCCCACCGACCGCAACTCCTGAAGCTAAGGTTTGACTTTTTAATAATTAAATCTTGTTGTTGTTGTTGCTTGTTGCTTGTTGTTTGTTGATGTTTGTTGTTGTTGTTGTTTGTTGTTGTTGTTGTGGTTGTGCTTGTTGTTGTTGTTTGTTGTTGTATTTTGCCGTGCTTGTTGTTGTTGTGTTTTGTTGTTATTGTGCTTGTTTTTTGTTGTTTTTGTTGTTGTTGCTTGTTGTTTTCTGATAAGGTATTGCGCTATTTTTTTGCCGCTTTTGTGACATCAAACATTTCGAGCACTTACACGGAGGCTGATTTGCATACTGGGCAGGACATACCGTTTTACCGAAGAAAACAATATGCTAACCGCTTTGGGATACCACCGAACCGACCGCAACTCCTGAAGCTTAGGTATTACTTTTTATTAGTTAAATCTTTTTGTTGTTGTTGCTTGTTGTTTGTTGATGTTTGTTGTTGTTGTTGTTGTTGTCGTTGTTGTGGTTGTGCTTATTGTTGTTTATTGTTGTAGTTTGTCGTGCTTGTTGTTGTGTTTTGTTGTTGTTGTTGTGACTGTTTTCTGTTGTTGTTGCTTGTTGTCTAATAAGGTATTGACGCTATTTTTTTCCGCTTTTGTGATATAAAACATTTCGCGACTTACACGGAGGCTGATTTGCATACCGGTACATACCGTTTTTTCGATGAAAACAATAGGATGACCCCTTTGGGACACCAACGCCCCGACCGCAACTCCTGAAGCTTAGGTATGACTTTTTAATAGTTAAATCTTGTTGTTGTTCTTTGTTGCTTGTAGTTATTTTTTTGTTGTTGTGCTTGTTGTTGTTACCTGTTGTTGTATTTTGTCGTGCTTGTTGTTGTTGTGTTTTGTTGTTGTTGTGCTTGTTTTTTTTGTTGTTGTTGTTGTTGCTAGTTGTTGTCTGATAAGGTATTGACGCTATTTTTTTCCCGCTTTTGTGACATCCAACATTTCGCGCACTTACACGGAGGCTGATTTGCATACCGGAACATAACGTTTTACCGAAGAAAACAATACGATGACCGATTTGGGACACCACCGCACCGATCGCAACTCCTGTAGCTTAGGTATAACTTTTTAATAGTTAAATCTTGTTGTTTTTGGTTATTGTTTGTTGTTGTTTGTTGTTGTTGTGTTTGTTGTTGTTGTTTGTTGTTGTATTTTGTCGTGCTTGTTGTTGTTGTGTTTTGTTGTTGTGCTTTTTTTTGTTGTTATTGTTGTTGTCTGATATGATATTGACGCTATTTTTTTTCTCGCCTTTTGTGACATTAAACATTACAAGGAGGCTGATTTGCATATCGGGACATACCGTTTTACCGAAGAAAACAATAGGTATGACTTTTTAATAGTTAAATCTTGTTGTTTGTTGTGGTTGTTGTTTGTTGTTTTTGTGCTTGTTGTTGTTGTCTGTTGTATTTTGTCATGCTTGTTGTTGTTGTGTTTTGTTGTTGTTGTGCTGGTTTTTTGTTGTTGTTGTTGTTGTTGTTGTTGCTTGTTGTAACACCCCTATTTTTAACAGCGGGAGTGTATATTTTTTTTTGAATGCTATACATAATATTGACAACTGTCTTTTCAGGAAAATAATAAAATGATTAATCAGAGTACCAGCTTTCGATCTAAGTCTTTTCCATACATAGGACCAGCGTAATGCCCACTAGTATAAATATTTGTCCATACACATAAAAATAAGCACTCAGCTTTAATAATAACAGCAATAACAACATGGACAACCTCAAAACACGACCCTAAGCTGATCTTGAATTCCTAGCCCAAAGACATCGCATCTTACAAGCCTTCACGACACCTGGATACCTTAACTATCACCACTTCTAAACCTGGGTGGTCGTTAGCCACATCATAATAATAGTAGAGGGTCACAATCTAAAAACAACATATATGGAAGAATACACACATGCCAGCAGAACATGATATACATAACAACATGAATAAGGTGACAATATGATATGCAGAGCAACATAAATGAGGTGACAGTATGATATATGTAACAATCACAACATTTAATTTAACACACAAATGCAATGCACAAACATCCTAAATGCAGACCTATATGAATTTGGTGGTCCCAATTCGTCGGGTACCCTCACCATGCATGAATCCCGGAATTTAACCTCTCCGCAGAGAGTCGTGATACCCCCTTGGGTCCTCACTAACCGTGCTGCCTCGCAGACACAAAAAGTGCTGCCCTTGCAGACACCCGGTGTTGCCTCCCTCGCATTCACCTTACTCAATTTGATCTCAAAGGATCGATGACGGCTCAGTCACATCACCTGGTGCAGTAGAATTCCCTTCGGGATTAGGTGATGATTCAGAACCCATCACCCTGGCCCATTCGGCGCCAACTACCTACACGCAACTATGGTATGCATGAACTCACACATGCAAATGCAACAGTTTATATAAACACAATATGTATAATAACAAGGTGTAAAATCACAATTCACAATTCAGTTCATATATCTATCACAGATCATATGAACAATTCTCAGTACCAACAGGTGGCTCAGACACACCCCGTGTTGTCCTCCTCGACATACACATCAACCGCAATTCATATATTTATCACAAATCATATGAATAATTCTCATTACCAACAGGTGGCTCAGACACACCCCGTGTTGTCCTCCTCGACATACACATCAACCGCAATTCATATATTTATCACAAATCATATGAATGCACATCACAAGTTTAGCGTCATAGCATAAACACATATCCCCAACCGGGCACACAATCATGAATATAACCACACAACCTCAACTGGCACACAATCATTCAAACATCCCCACAAGGGCACACAGTCATGAATACAAACACACATGCATTCAATCACATATAATATCGTTAGAAAGTGCCCTTACCTGAGCAAGCTTCCAACCCAAACAACTTACGCTACGTAAGATCGATTTGTCTCTCACGATGAAATCTCGTACCCGATTCACACTTTCAACCTTATAAAATACACAAAGGACTTAAGTTAAAACCAACTCAGATACATCTACAATAAGGCTGGGTCTTGTTCGCTAACCTAAACAATTAGGGCTTTAGGTTTTCACTCCCCGATTACTAACCTAATCGCTCTATAGAAAAACCCACACAATTTAAATTCATTTATTTTGAACAACAATTTGAATTCCAAAAAATCTAGGATTCACACCATTAGGCCACCCACAGTACATCATATAACAGCTCACTGGCTCCACGTTATATAACAAAAGCACAACACACAGTAAAACACCGACCGCACACACTTTACGTGATAAAACCGAACACTTTTTCAAAACCACAAAAACTAAAATCATCTCTTGCCCTCCAAACCATTTTTAATGGAAAGAATATCCCGTTAGCTTTCCAACGCTTCGAACGGGGATCAAAACCGACTTACAGATCAAAAGATATGAATTTTCGAATTTTTCGCCGAAAACCCCCTTTTTGCCTTGAAAACCTACGGGTTTTGGCATTTCCACCCGAAAATCCGACCGATTCAATTATTTTCTTCGAAATAACCACATACTCGTACTCACCTAACATATAGCAGTGAATTAGAACCATTAAACACGATTTCTACGACGTCCGTTTTCGATTCAATTCTTAAAACCCTCATTTCTAAAAAATGTCCAAAGTTACGAAATCACCCGAATTCAATCTTACAAGTTTCAATAATCACGGCCTAACATTCCTCGACTAAACTACGCAATTTATTTCGAATTTCATCCGTGAAAACATCGATTTCTATCAATTTTACCAATTTTGCTCAAATATGTAAAACCTAACATTTTCTAACCAAAACCAACCAAACAAACACCTACATATACATATACTATCGTAGGATAATCGAGTTGAGTAAACTTACCCGATTTAATCGAAGATCCGGCTCCGATTCGGATGTTTTCCCCATTTTTCCCTCTTTTCTCTCTTTCTCCTCTCTTCTCCTTTCTTTCCTCTTCTTTTCTTTCCTTTTACTTTCTTTCTCTCTAATCTCTCTATATATATAATCTAAAATTTCCACTTAATCCCCAGCATATCCTTTTCTAAAATATCTAATATGCAAGATTACCGTTTTACCCTTTCGCCTAAATATCTCCTAAACGCTCTCAAAACGCGATCAAACGAAAACATCGATGAAAAAAAAGATATATTATAAAATAAAAGTCAAGAATAAAATTATAATATACCCGCCAAAAATATCTAATGGATATAATAATAATATCTTAACAAAATATCTAATGGATTTAATAATAATATCTCAACCAAAAAAATCTAAAAGATCTTATCTTAAAAACGTATAATAATAGTATAACCCAAAAATATCTAGATATTTAATGTCTCACACTTAAAAAAATGTTCTGACTCAGACGAGTCGTAACTCGCTCACGAACAACTTTTTATGAAAACCGAAAAATTTCACCGTCGCATTTTAATTAAAACCACCCAAAATTTTCGAATAAATTTTATTCCTAATAAATTTTTGTTCCTTAACTCAGAAAGATATATTGAGATTAAATTCTCAATATCGGCGATATATAAAACTCCCATTTAAATTTTGACAACAATCGGAGTCCGTGAAAATTTAAACGACGGGTATAATTTGCCCGTTTTCCCAAAAATCGGCAGAAACACATTTTTGAAATTTCGAAAACATAGAAACATTCGGAATCCAATATAACTACCGTGCCAATAGAAAAAGTCTGATTGAATTAAAAAGAAACCACGTGGATCAATCCAGACCACAACCGAATACCCTAGAAATATCGGGTATAATCTGCTCGCTACTCCAAATTTAGTAGAAAAACAGATTAAAATGATAAAACATCACAATATCATACGGACTAAAATATACGGGTCTTACATTACTACCCACCAAAAAGGAGTTTCGTCCTCGAAACTCGAGGTAAATGTAACAACTTACCAATTTATCACTAACACACTCACCAGAACGACCGCGCACCTATTGCAACCCTCTACAAAGTCACAGTGACTCGGACTCTGGACGCAACGCTAAAACCGCACACTATCTAAGCCGGCAAGAATCATTCATTCCATTCAACACAATCTTGTCTACTATCAACAACAGATTAAGGATGATCAGTTCCTCAATTTGTCAATAGGTAGGCGATAACCATGATGGTGGAATAAACCATCGTTACCAACTACAATAGTGTTCCCCTCATCTTGTTCTCAATTTTATGCAAGACACAAGGGTCCAATAATCACTTCGATGTTTCCTAAATGTTTCCTCCAAATTCCTGTTACTTCACTCTCCAAAGTGAGACACACTTTCCCCAAAACAAGTTACGGTTTCTCTCACGCTCACTTGGCTCGGAACAACCATTGAGTATCCTCCCAAAACAGTAACAACTAATACCCGAGTACAAATTTAACCTATTTCACTTCAACGAAGTAGTCATCTAAGTAGAGAACTCCACATTTTTCCCAAGGTCCATAATTCCTTAGTCATTCCTTCCATCTCAATACCATGGCGACCTATATATGTTCCCATCCAAATTCATTCCCCTTACCATCTTAATATTACCATCCCAACGTCCGGTTGGTGATTGAAACCTCCCTAAATTTTCTTTCACGTACCCACTATGCCATCTACAAAACACACAAACCCTTTACCCCAGACTTAAACTATTGGATCACACTCTAACATAACTACCTCAGTTCCAAGTCATTACTTAGTTTACTCTCGCATGCCTTAACCTTAAACGTTCCTCATCGTTGGCTATCCCCATTTGACATACCACGTCTTTCGTATCATCCTACATCAGCTTCCAAAAATTCATTGATTTTCCTTTTCCTCTTACAACTAAATTCTATTTCCCTCAACGAGCTCATCAATCAAACCATTTTTTTTTGTTCTCATATCTCATCTTCTGTTGTTAAACTGTTCTCGATGTCAACCTCTAACATCCAATATTTTCTCAATGCATATTTTCCATTATGCTTCTCTAGTCTTCATTATCACAAGTACAACGAATGCAAGCCTTACTAGTCTCCGCCAAACATTTCCACTTCATCCTTGATGTCGTCCTAATAGGCAAATGTTTGATCCTCTCTACTTCCGAATATGCCCAATGCACCTTTTTCTCTTAAGCATACACTTACAATCACATTTTCCAAATTGTGGGTGAGGTAATTTCTTGCACGGATTCTAAATCGACCTGATTCACATCTCTATACGTTCCTATCACACTTCGTCTTGACACTTATTTCCCCATACCAATCTTTTCACTCCACCCATTCGTTCATCAATGACATAATGTACTTAACCTCGTCCAGACTTCCCATGTCTCACGTGGAATCTCCAACAGGCTTTTCACTTCGTAACCTCATCATCCTAATTCTGAATATAACCACCCATCTAGTCACTAATACACTACCCATTAGCCTTGTGATATCAGATTTTCCAACCGCAGGATTATTCTCTTGCCACTTATACCACTTCTTAAATATCAACTTTACGTCCGAGCGCAACCCCATCATCTATAGCATACACTCTTGAGGAAATACTTAGTATCCTTCCCATTTCCATTTGGGCCATATCCTTGGTAGTCCTTCCTAAGCAACGAGGTAGTCAACCTTCTTATTAAAAAAATCTGTGTTACCTGAGCACTTTCTTGCTTGCATACAACCTTATTCTTCCCTTTGTAACCACCTTTACGATACTGCAACTCCAAAGTCCCTTATACTAGATCCTCTTATAACATCTAGGAGTTTCCAACTTCAAAAAAAATCTTAGCAACCAATCGCCTATAGTCGTTCCCCAACCTACCATGACCTCTATCTTGTCAACTTCAACCCACATCTTTACTCTCCTTCACCCAATCTAAATATCCTTGTTCCAAATCAATGTTCGTCCTATCCAACCTACTCTTTGTTGTTCTATCTATCTTCAATTGCTCATGACTATCCAATGGTCATAAAATCCTTTTATAACACCAACCAATCCTTTGTGCATACGTTCTTGCTCAAAAAGTCTGGCACATCTACCCACTCATCGGGTTCTTATTCACTTCTAACCTTTACTAAGGTATCAACCAACATTATCACCCTACGATCTAACACTCTACAAGAATCATCCTTCCAAAACAGACATATCTTACTCCTCCATTTAGTCACTGAGCACTTATCTCAAATCTTAACGCTTGACTTTTAAAGAGCAACAACCCAATCAAAATTTCTTTGCTAACTTTTCTTTATTCTCAGGTTCGATCCCTAAATCCAAATCTAAACTTTGATCTTCACGAAATCCATATACTTGTTACACCATCTAACTCCATTCATTAATTCTTCATACATGGCTCTGTGTCCTTCCAGATATTAACTTTCAGCGTCTTATCACTCTTCTAACAACCCATTGTCTACCCGCGGTATGATATTTCTAGCAAAACCATGCCACCCATACTTGAATTGCTTTAGCACTTCTCTACTCTACTCATATGATTACTTAGATCCATGGTGCTACATCTACCTTGTTCTCCTAGAAACTGTTATACTCCTTCTCTCCCAAACCCCCACTTCTAGTTTCGAAAACAACTCCACTGATGATCACTTTCCCTAAAACTTATCCAGGTGATACTTGGTCTCCTTCCTTTAACATCACATGATTCATCCTTACGGTATTTAGTCACCTATCTAACCTAGCTTAAGAAACCAAATTAAACCCTCAAGCACCTACCAATCATATAACCTTCCTCCAACTTTCCTAGGTTTCGGCCACTTTCAACGTGTAACCCGCTTTCTTCCTAGAGAAGATGTCCCATTAATCTCCAAGTATAGTAATTGTCTCCAAACGACATCTATAACTGCTCTTTGATTCCAAAGAAATATTACCTTCTTCATAGTCCATAAACTTCATCTCATCTCATTCGGAACTCACCGGAATGAACATCCAATCATTTTTCTCTCAAAAGGTCCTCCAAATCAAGTCCTTACTTACAATCCTGTGAAACCTTGACTTCCACTCATCCCTACTCAACACCTCAGAGTGATAAGAACAAACAAAACCTCTCATCCATAACATTTACTGCAGAAAACCTTATAGTTCTTACTCGATTCAATCTCACCACCTCTAGCTCACTACCTCTAAAGAAAACGGAGACACATGTCGACCAACGTCGACAATGCTCAAGGGGTTTAACTATGCTTCTTACTGAAGTATTATGGGAGACCTCAACTTCAGTTAAGAAACAAACGATTTCCTAAACACATATCATGCTGGACTCAAGACACAAACCACATAACACATAGGAGTCCACACATTTACTCCCACTAAACCCGACACTTGATCAGCTTAGGACACCCGACTCACAACCCCATGAAAATCTTAGACCAAAGCTCTGATACCACAATGTAACACCCTGATTTTTAACAGCGGGAGTGTATATTTTTTTTTAATGCCATGCATAATATTGACAACTGTCTTTTCAGGAAAATAATAAAATGATTAATCAGAGTACCAGCTTTCGATCTAAGTCTTTTCCATACATAGGACCAGCGTAATGCCCACTAGTATAAATATTTGTCCATACACATAAAAATAAGCACTCAGCTTTAATAATAACAGCAATAACAACATGGACAACCTCAAAACACGACCCTAAGCTGATCTTGAATTCCTAGCCCAAAGACATCGCATCTTACAAGCCTTCACGACACCTGGATACCTTAACTATCACCACTTCTAAACCTGGGTGGTCGTTAGCCACATCATAATAATAGTAGAGGGTCACAATCTAAAAACAACATATATGGAAGAATACACACATGCCAGCAGAACATGATATACATAACAACATGAATAAGGTGACAATATGATATCCAGAGCAACATAAATGAGGTGACAATATGATATATGTAACAATCACAACATTTAATTTAACACACAAATGCAATGCACAAACATCCTAAATGCAGACCTATATGAATTTGGTGGTCCCAATTCGTCGGGTACCCTCACCATGCATGAATCCCGGAATTTAACCTCTCCGCAGAGAGTCGTGATACCCCCTTGGGTCCTCACTAACCGTGCTGCCTCGCAGACACAAAAAGTGCTGCCCTTGCAGACACCCGGTGTTGCCTCCCTCGCATTCACCTTACTCAATTTGATCTCAAAGGATCGATGACGGCTCAGTCACATCACCTGGTGCAGTAGAATTCCCTTCGGGATTAGGTGATGATTCAGAACCCATCACCCTGGCCCATTCGGCGCCAACTACCTACACGCAACTATGGTATGCATGAACTCACACATGCAAATGCAACAGTTTATATAAACACAATATGTATAATAACAAGGTGTAAAATCACAATTCACAATTCAGTTCATATATCTATCACAGATCATATGAACAATTCTCAGTACCAACAGGTGGCTCAGACACACCCCGTGTTGTGCTCCTCGACATACACATCAACCGCAATTCATATATTTATCACAAATCATATGAATAATTCTCATTACCAACAGGTGGCTCAGACACACCCCGTGTTGTCCTCCTCGACATACACATCAACCGCAATTCATATATTTATCACAAATCATATGAATGCACATCACAAGTTTAGCGTCATAGCATAAACACATATCCCCAACCGGGCACACAATCATGAATATAACCACACAACCTCAACTGGCACACAATCATTCAAACATCCCCACAAGGGCACACAGTCATGAATACAAACACACATGCATTCAATCACATATAATATCGTTAGAAAGTGCCCTTACCTGAGCAAGCTTCCAACCCAAACAACTTACGCTACGTAAGATCGATTTGTCTCTCACGATGAAATCTCGTACCCGATTCACACTTTCAACCTTATAAAATACACAAAGGACTTAAGTTAAAACCAACTCAGATACATCTACAATAAGGCTGGGTCTTGTTCGCTAACCTAAACAATTAGGGCTTTAGGTTTTCACTCCCCGATTACTAACCTAATCGCTCTATAGAAAAACCCACACAATTTAAATTCATTTATTTTGAACAACAATTTGAATTCCAAAAAATCTAGGATTCACGCCATTAGGCCACCCACAGTACATCATATAACAGCTCACTGGCTCCACGTTATATAACAAAAGCACAACACACAGTAAAACACCGACCGCACACACTTTACGTGATAAAACCCAACACTTTTTCAAAACCACAAAAACTAAAATCATCTCTTGCCCTCCAAACCATTTTTAATGGAAAGAATATCCCGTTAGCTTTCCAACGCTTCGAACGAGGATCAAAACCGACTTACAGATCAAAAGATATGAATTTTCGAATTTTTCGCCGAAAACCCCCCTTTTGCCTTGAAAACCTACGGGTTTTGGCATTTCCACCCGAAAATCCGACCGATTCAATTATTTTCTTCGAAATAACCACATACTCGTACTCACCTAACATATAGCAGTGAATTAGAACCATTAAACACGATTTCTACGACGTCCGTTTTCGATTCAATTCTTAAAACCCTCATTTCTCAAAAATGTCCAAAGTTACGAAATCACCCGAATTCAATCTTACAAGTTTCAATAATCACGGCCTAACATTCCTCGACTAAACTACACAATTTATTTCGAATTTCATCCGTGAAAACATCGATTTCTATCAATTTTACCAATTTTGCTCAAATATGTAAAACCTAACATTTTCTAACCAAAACCAACCAAACAAACACCTACATATACATATACTATCGTAGGATAATCGAGTTGAGTAAACTTACCCGATTTAATCGAAGATCCGGCTCCGATTCGGATGTTTTCCCCATTTTTCCCTCTTTTCTCTCTTTCTCCTCTCTTCTCCTTTCTTTCCTCTTCTTTTCTTTCCTTTTACTTTCTTTCTCTCTAATCTCTCTATATATATAATCTAAACTTTCCACTTAATCCCCATCATATCCTTTTCTAAAATATCTAATCCGCAAGATTACCGTTTTACCCTTTCGCCTAAATATCTCCTAAACGCTCTCAAAACGCGATCAAACGAAAACATCGATGAAAAAAAAGATATATTATAAAATAAAAGTCAAGAATAAAATTACAATATACCCACCAAAAATATCTAATGGATATAATAATAATATCTCAACAAAATATCTAATGGATTTAATAATAATATCTCAACAAAAAAAATCTAAAAGATCTTATCTTAAAAACATATAATAATAGTATAACCCAAAAATATCTAGATATTTAATGTCTCACACTTAAAAAAATGTTCTGACTCAGAGGAGTCGTAACTCGCTCACGAACAACTTTTTATGAAAACCGAAAAATTTCACCGTCGCATTTTAATTAAAACCACCCAAAATTTTCGAATAAATTTTATTCCGAATAAATTTTTGTTCCTTAACTCAGAAAGATATATTGAGATTAAATTCTCAATATCGGCGATATATAAAACTCCCATTTAAATTTTGACGACAATCGGAGTCCGTGAAAATTTAAACGACGCGTATAATTTGCCCGTTTTCCCAAAAATCGGCAGAAACACATTTTTGAAATTTCGAAAACATAGAAACATTCGGAATCCAATATAACTACCGTGCCAATACAAAAAGTCTGATTGAATTAAAAAGAAACCACGTGGATCAATCCAGACCACAACCGAACACCCTAGAAATATCGGGTATAATCTGCTCGTTACTCCAAATTTAGTAGAAAAACAGATTAAAATGATAAAACATCATAATATCATACGGACTAAAATATACGGGTCTTACTGTTGTTTTCTGTTAAGATATTGA
The DNA here is from genome assembly GCA_022829125.1 of Lathyrus tuberosus. Taxonomy (NCBI): domain Eukaryota; kingdom Viridiplantae; phylum Streptophyta; class Magnoliopsida; order Fabales; family Fabaceae; genus Lathyrus; species Lathyrus tuberosus. The sequence continues at coordinate 6,884,269 of JALAZF010000254.1, forward strand.
CGCTATTTTTTTCCGCTTTTGTGACATCAAACATTTCGCGCACTTGCACGGAGACTGATTTGCATATCGGGCGGGACATACCGTTTTACTGAAGAAAATAATAGGCTGACCGCTTTGGGATACCATCGCACTGACCGCAACTCCTAAAGCTTAGGTATGACTTTTTAATAGTTAAATCTTGTTGTTGTTGTTTGTTGATGTTTGTTATTGTTGTTTGTTGTTGTTGTTGTTGTTGTTGTTGTGGTTGCGCTTGTTGTTGTTGTTTGTTGTATTTTGTCGTGCTTGTTATTGTGTTTTGTTGTTGTGCTTGTTTTTTGTTGTTGTTGTTGTTGTTGTTATTTGTTGTTGTTGTTGTGATTGTTGTTGTTGTCTGTTGTTGTATTTTATCGTGCTTGTTGTTGTGTTTTGTTGTTGTTGTCGTGCTTGTTTTTTGTTGTTGTTGTTGTTGTTGCTTGTTGTTGTCTGTTAAGATACTGACGCTATTTTTTTTCCCGCTTTTGTGACATCAAACATTTCGTGCACTTACACGGAGGCTGATTTACATACCAGGTAGAACATTCCGTTTTATCGAAGAAAATAATAGGCTGACCGCTTTGGAATACCACCCCACTGATCGCAACTCCTGAACCTTAGGTATGACTTTTTAATAGTTAAATCTTGTTGTTGTTGTTGTTGTTGTTTGTGGATGTTTATTGTTGTTGTTTATTGTTGTTATGGTTGTGCTTGTTGTTGTTGCTTATAGTTGTATTTTGTCGTGCTTGTTGTTGTATTTTGTTGTTCTTGTTTTTTGTTGTTGTTGCTTGTTGTTGTCTGATAAGGTATTGACGCTATTTTTTTTCTCGCTTTTGTGACATCAAACATTTTGAGCACTTACACGGAGGCTGATTTTCATACCGGGCGGGATAAACCGTTTTACCGAAGAAAACAATAGGCAGACCGCTTTGGGATACCACTGAACCGACCGCAACTCCTGAAGCTTAGGTATGACTTTTTATTAGTTAAATCTTTTTGTTGTTGCTTGTTGCTTGTTGTTTGTTGATGTTTGTTGTTGTTGTTGTTTGTTGTTGTCGTTGTTGTGGTTGTGCTTGTTGTTGTTGTTTGTTGTTGTATTTTGTCGTGCTTGTTGTTGTGTGTTGTTGTTGTTGTGCTTGATTTTTGTTGTTGTTGTTGCTTGTTGTCTAATAAGGTATTGACGCTATTTTTTTTTGCTTTTGTGACATCAAACATTTCGCGCATTTACACGGAGGTTGTTTTGCATACAGGTACATACCGTTTTATCGATGAAAACAATAGGATGACCCCATTGGGACCCCAACGCACCGACCGAAACTCCTGAAGCCTAGGTATGACTTTTTAATAGTTAAATCTTGTTGTTGTTGTTGTTGTTCCTTGTTGCTTGTTGTTTGTTGTTGTTTGTTGTTGTTGTTGTTGTGCTTGTTGTTGTCTGTTGTATTTTGTTGTGCTTGTTGTGTTTTGTTGTTATTGTTTTGTGCTTTTTTTTGTCGTTGTTGTTGTTGCTTGTTGTTGTCTGATAAGGTATTGACGCTATTTTTTCCCTTTTTTGTGACATCAAACATTTCGAGCACTTACACGGAGGCTGATTTGCATACCGGGCGGGACATACCGTTTTACCAAAGAAAACAATAGGGTGACCGCTTTGGAATACCACCGAACCGACCGCAACTCCTGAAGCTTAGGTATGAGTTTTTAATAGTTAAATCTTTTTGTGGTTGTTGCTTGTTACTTGTTGTTTGTTATGTTTGTTGTTGTTGTTGTTGTTGTTGTTTGCTATTGTTGTTGTCGTTGTTGTGGTTGTGCTTGTTGTTGATGTTTCTTGTATTTTGTCGTGTTTGTTGTTGTTGTGTTTTGTTGTTATTGTTGTGCTTGTTTTTTGTTGTTGTTATTGTTGTTGTTGCTTGTTGTTGTCTGTTAAAATATTGACGCTATTTTTTTCCCGCTTTTATGACATCAAACATTTTGCGCACTTACACGGAGGCTGATTTGCATACCGGGCGGGACATACCGTTTTACCGAAGAAAAGAATAGGCTGACCGCTTTGGGATACCACCCCACCGACCGCAACTCCTGAAGCTTAGGTATGACTTTTTAATAGTTAAATCTTGTTGTTGTTATTGTTGCTTGCTGCTTGTTGTTTGTTGATGTTTGTTGTTGTTGTTGTTTGTTGTTATTGTTGTTGTGGTTGTGCTTGTTGTTGTTGTTGTTGTTTGTTGTTGTATTTTGCCGTGCTTGTTGTTGTTGTTGTTTGTTGTTGTATTTTGCCGTGCTTGTTGTTGTTGTGTTTTGTTGTTGTTGTGCTTGTTTTTTGTTGTTGTTGTTGTTGTTGTTGCTGCTTATTGTTGTCTGATAAGGTATTGACGCTATTTTTTTCCAGCTTTTGTGACATCAAACATTTCGAGCACTTACACGGAGGCTGATTTGCATACTGGGCGGGACATACCGTTTTACCGAAGAAAACAATATGCTGACCGCTTTGGGATACCACCGAACTGACCGCAACTCCTGAAGCTTAGGTATGACTTTTTATTAGTTAAATCTTTTTGTTGTTGCTTGTTGCTTGTTATTTATTGATGTTTGTTGTTGTTGTTGTTGTTTGTTGTTGTTGTTGTCGTTGTTGTGGTTGTGCTTGTTGTTGTTGTTTGTTGTTGTGTTTTGTCGTGCTTGTTGTTGTTGTGTTTTGTTGTTGTTGTTGTGCTTGTTTTTTGTTGTTGTTGTTGCTTGTTGTCTAATAAGGTATTGACGCTATTTTTTTTTTCTTTTGTGACATCAAACATTTCACACATTTACACGGAGGCTAATTTGCATACCGGTATATACCGTTTTACCGATGAAAACAATAGGATGACCCCTTTGGGACACCAACGCACTGACCGCAACTCCTGAAGCTTAGGTATGACTTTTTAATTGTTAAATCTTGTTGTTGTTGTTCCTTGTTGCTTGTTGTTGTTTGTGGCTGTTTGTTGTTGTTGTTGTTGTGCTTGTTGTTGTTTGTTGTTGTATTTTGCCGTGCTTGTTGTTGTTGTGTTTTGTTGTTGTTGTGCTTGTTTTTTGTTGTTGTTGTTGTTGTTGTTGCTTGTTGTTGTCTGATAAGGTATTGACGCTATTTTTTCCCTTTTTTGTGACATCAAACATTTTGAGCACTTACACGGAGGCTGATTTGCATACCGGGCGGGACGTACCGTTTTACCGAAGAAAACAATAGGCTGACCGCTTTGGGATACCACTGAACCGACCGCAACTCCTGAAGCTTAGGTATGACTTTTTATTAGTTAAATCTTTTTGTTGTTGCTTGTTGCTTGTTGTTTGTTGATGTTTGTTGTTGTTGTTGTTTGTTGTTGTCGTTGTTGTGGTTGTGCTTGTTGTTGTTGTTTGTTGTTGTATTTTGTCGTGCTTGTTGTTGTGTGTTGTTGTTGTTGTGCTTGATTTTTGTTGTTGTTGTTGCTTGTTGTCTAATAAGGTATTGACGCTATTTTTTTTTGCTTTTGTGACATCAAACATTTCGCGCATTTACACGGAGGCTGTTTTGCATACAGGTACATACCGTTTTATCGATGAAAACAATAGGATGACCCCATTGGGACCCCAACGCACCGACCGAAACTCCTGAAGCCTAGGTATGACTTTTTAATAGTTAAATCTTGTTGTTGTTGTTGTTGTTGTTCCTTGTTGCTTGTTGTTTGTTGTTGTTTGTTGTTGTTGTTGTTGTGCTTGTTGTTGTCTGTTGTATTTTGTCGTGCTTGTTGTGTTTTGTTTTTATTGTTTTGTGCTTTTTTTTGTTGTTGTTGTTGTTGCTTGTTGTTGTCTGATAAGGTATTGACGCTATTTTTTCCCTTTTTTGTGACATCAAACATTTCGAGCACTTACACGGAGGCTGATTTGCATACCGGGCGGGACATACCGTTTTACCGAAGAAAACAATAGGGTGACCGCTTTGGAATACCACCGAACCGACCGCAACTCCTGAAGCTTAAGTATGAGTTTTTAATAGTTAAATCTTTTTGTGCTTGTTGCTTGTTACTTGTTGTTTGTTATGTTTGTTGTTGTTGTTGTTGTTGTTGTTGTTTGCTATTGTTGTTGTCGTTGTTGTGGTTGTGCTTGTTGTTGATGTTTCTTGTATTTTGTCGTGTTTGTTGTTGTTGTGTTTTGTTGTTATTGTTGTGCTTGTTTTTTGTTGTTGTTATTGTTGTTGTTGCTTGTTGTTATCTGTTAAAATATTGACGCTATTTTTTTCCCGCTTTTATGACATCAAACATTTTGCGCACTTACACGGAGGCAGATTTGCATACCGGGCGGGACATACCGTTTTACCGAAGAAAAGAATAGGTATGACTTTTTAATAGTTAAATCTTGTTGTTGTTCTTGTTGCTTGTTGCTTGTTGTTTGTTGATGTTTGTTGTTGTTGTTGTTTGTTGTTATTGTTGTTGTGGTTGTGCTTGTTGTTATTATTGTTGTTGTTTGTTGTTGTATTTTGCCGTGCTTGTTGTTGTTGTTGTTGTTTGTTGTTGTATTTTGCCGTGCTTGTTGTTGTTGTGTTTTGTTGTTGTTGTGCTTGTTTTTTGTTGTTGTTGTTGTTGCTTTTTGTTTGTTGATGTTTGTTGTTGTTGTTTGTTGTTGTTGTTGTTGTGGTTGTGCTTGTTGTTGTTGTTTGTTGTTGTATTTTGCCGTGCTTGTTGTTGTTGTTGTGTTTTGTTGTTGTTGTGCTTGTTTTTTGTTGTTGTTGTTGTTGTTGTTGTTGCTTGTTGTTGTCTGATAAGGTATTGACGCTATTTTTTTCCAGCTTTTGTGACATCAAACATTTCGAGCACTTACACGGAGGCTGATTTGCATACTGGGCGGGACATACCGTTTTACCGAAGAAAACAATATGCTGACCGCTTTGGGATACCACCGAACTGACCGCAACTCCTGAAGCTTAGGTATGACTTTTTATTAGTTAAATCTTTTTGTTGTTGCTTGTTGCTTGTTATTTATTGATGTTTGTTGTTGTTGTTGTTGTTTGTTGTTGTTGTTGTCGTTGTTGTGGTTGTGCTTGTTGTTGTTGTTTGTTGTTGTGTTTTGTCGTGCTTGTTGTTGTTGTGTTTTGTTGTTGTTGTTGTGCTTGTTTTTTGTTGTTGTTGTTGCTTGTTGTCTAATAAGGTATTGACGCTATTTTTTTTTTCTTTTGTGACATCAAACATTTCACACATTTACACGGAGGCTAATTTGCATACCGGTATATACCGTTTTACCGATGAAAACAATAGGATGACCCCTTTGGGACACCAACGCACTGACCGCAACTCCTGAAGCTTAGGTATGACTTTTTAATTGTTAAATCTTGTTGTTGTTGTTCCTTGTTGCTTGTTGTTGTTTGTGGCTGTTTGTTGTTGTTGTTGTTGTGCTTGTTGTTGTTTGTTGTTGTATTTTGCCGTGCTTGTTGTTGTTGTGTTTTGTTGTTGTTGTGCTTGTTTTTTGTTGTTGTTGTTGTTGTTGTTGCTTGTTGTTGTCTGATAAGGTATTGACGCTATTTTTTCCCTTTTTTGTGACATCAAACATTTTGAGCACTTACACGGAGGCTGATTTGCATACCGGGCGGGACGTACCGTTTTACCGAAGAAAACAATAGGCTGACCGCTTTGGGATACCACTGAACCGACCGCAACTCCTGAAGCTTAGGTATGACTTTTTATTAGTTAAATCTTTTTGTTGTTGCTTGTTGCTTGTTGTTTGTTGATGTTTGTTGTTGTTGTTGTTTGTTGTTGTCGTTGTTGTGGTTGTGCTTGTTGTTGTTGTTTGTTGTTGTATTTTGTCGTGCTTGTTGTTGTGTGTTGTTGTTGTTGTGCTTGATTTTTGTTGTTGTTGTTGCTTGTTGTCTAATAAGGTATTGACGCTATTTTTTTTTGCTTTTGTGACATCAAACATTTCGCGCATTTACACGGAGGCTGTTTTGCATACAGGTACATACCGTTTTATCGATGAAAACAATAGGATGACCCCATTGGGACCCCAACGCACCGACCGAAACTCCTGAAGCCTAGGTATGACTTTTTAATAGTTAAATCTTGTTGTTGTTGTTGTTGTTGTTCCTTGTTGCTTGTTGTTTGTTGTTGTTTGTTGTTGTTGTTGTTGTGCTTGTTGTTGTCTGTTGTATTTTGTCGTGCTTGTTGTGTTTTGTTTTTATTGTTTTGTGCTTTTTTTTGTTGTTGTTGTTGTTGCTTGTTGTTGTCTGATAAGGTATTGACGCTATTTTTTCCCTTTTTTGTGACATCAAACATTTCGAGCACTTACACGGAGGCTGATTTGCATACCGGGCGGGACATACCGTTTTACCGAAGAAAACAATAGGGTGACCGCTTTGGAATACCACCGAACCGACCGCAACTCCTGAAGCTTAAGTATGAGTTTTTAATAGTTAAATCTTTTTGTGCTTGTTGCTTGTTACTTGTTGTTTGTTATGTTTGTTGTTGTTGTTGTTGTTGTTGTTGTTTGCTATTGTTGTTGTCGTTGTTGTGGTTGTGCTTGTTGTTGATGTTTCTTGTATTTTGTCGTGTTTGTTGTTGTTGTGTTTTGTTGTTATTGTTGTGCTTGTTTTTTGTTGTTGTTATTGTTGTTGTTGCTTGTTGTTATCTGTTAAAATATTGACGCTATTTTTTTCCCGCTTTTATGACATCAAACATTTTGCGCACTTACACGGAGGCAGATTTGCATACCGGGCGGGACATACCGTTTTACCGAAGAAAAGAATAGGTATGACTTTTTAATAGTTAAATCTTGTTGTTGTTCTTGTTGCTTGTTGCTTGTTGTTTGTTGATGTTTGTTGTTGTTGTTGTTTGTTGTTATTGTTGTTGTGGTTGTGCTTGTTGTTATTATTGTTGTTGTTTGTTGTTGTATTTTGCCGTGCTTGTTGTTGTTGTTGTTGTTTGTTGTTGTATTTTGCCGTGCTTGTTGTTGTTGTGTTTTGTTGTTGTTGTGCTTGTTTTTTGTTGTTGTTGTTGTTGCTTTTTGTTTGTTGATGTTTGTTGTTGTTGTTTGTTGTTGTTGTTGTTGTGGTTGTGCTTGTTGTTGTTGTTTGTTGTTGTATTTTGCCGTGCTTGTTGTTGTTGTTGTGTTTTGTTGTTGTTGTGCTTGTTTTTTGTTGTTGTTGTTGTTGTTGTTGTTGCTTGTTGTTGTCTGATAAGGTATTGACGCTATTTTTTTCCAGCTTTTGTGACATCAAACATTTCGAGCACTTACACGGAGGCTGATTTGCATACTGGGCGGGACATACCGTTTTACCGAAGAAAATAGTATGCTGACCGCTTTGGGATACCACCGAACCGACCGCAACTCCTGAAGCTTAGGTATGACTTTTTATTAGTTAAATCTTTTTGTTGTTGCTTGTTGCTTGTTGTTTATTGATGTTTGTTGTTGTTGTTGTTGTTTGTTGTTGTTGTTGTGGTTGTTGTGGTTGTGCTTGTTGTTGTTGTTTGTTGTTGTGTTTTGTCGTGCTTGTTGTTGTTGTGTTTTGTTGTTGTTGTTGTGCTTGTTTTTTGTTGTTGTTGTTGCTTGTTGTCTAATAAGGTATTGACGCTATTTTTTTTTTGCTTTTGTGACATCAAACATTTCACGCATTTACACGGAGGCTAATTTGCATACCGGTATATACTGTTTTACGGATGAAAACAATAGGATGACCCCTTTGGGACACCAACGCACTGACCGTAACTCCTGAAGCTTAGGTATGACTTTTTAATTGTTAAATCTTGTTGTTGTTGTTCCTTGTTGCTTGTTGTTGTTTGTTGTTGTTTGTTGTTGTTGTTGTTGTGCTTGTTGTTGTTTGTTGTTGTTGTTGTGCTTGTTGTTGTTTGTTGTTGTATTTTGCCGTGCTTGTTGTTGTTGTGTTTTGTTGTTGTTGTGCTTGTTTTTTGTTGTTGTTGTTGTTGTTGCCTGTTGTTGTCTGATAAGGTATTGACGCTATTTTTTCCCTTTTTTGTGACATCAAACATTTTGAGCACTTACACGGAGGCTGATTTGCATACCGGGCGGGACATACCGTTTTACCGAAGAAAACAATAGGCTGACCGCTTTGGAATACCACTGAACCGACCGCAACTCCTGAAGCTTAGGTATGACTTTTTAATAGTTAAATCTTTTTGTGCTTGTTGCTTGTTGCTTGTTGTTTGTTGATGTTTGTTGTTGTTGTTGTTGTTGTTTGCTATTGTTGTTGTCGTTGTTGTGGTTGTGCTTGTTGTTGAT
>JALAZF010000254.1:6897500-6900000 GCA_022829125.1 Lathyrus tuberosus
TGATTTTGTGACATCAAACATTTCGAGCACTTACACGGAGGCTGATTTGCATACTGGGCGTGACATACCGTTTTACGAAGAAAACAATATGCTGACCGCTTTGGGATACCACAGAACCGACCGCAACTCCTGAAACTTAGGTATGACTTTTTATTAGTTAAATCTTTTTTTTGTTGTTGCTTGTTGCTTGTTGTTTGTTGATGTTTGTTGTCGTTGTTGTTTGTTGTTGTTGTTGTCGTTGTTGTGGTTGTGCTTGTTGTTGTTGTTTGTTGTTGTATTTTGTCGTGCTTGCTGTTGTTGTGTTTTGTTGTTGTTGTGCTTGTTTTTTGTTGTTGTTGTTGCTTGTTGTCTAATAAGGTACTGACGATATTTTTTTATGCTTTTGTGATATCAAACATTTCGCGCATTTACACGGAGGCTGATTTGCATACCGGTACATACCGTTTTATCGATGAAAACAACAGGATGACCCCTTTGGGACACCAACGCACTGACTGCAACTCCTGAAGCTTAGGTATGACTTTTTAATAGTTAAATCTTGTTGTTGTTGTTCCTTGTTTCTTGTTGTTGTTTGTTGTTGTTTGTTGTTGTTGTTGTTGTGCTTGTTGTTGTTGTCTGTTGTATTTTGTCGTGCTTGTTGTGTTTTGTTGTTATTGTTGTTGTGCTTGTTTTTTGTTGTTGTTGTTGTTGTTGCTTGTTGTTGTCTGATAAGGTATTGACGCTATTTTTTCCCTTTTTTGTGACATCAAACATTTCGAGCACTTACACGGAGGCTGATTTGCATACCGGGCGGGACATACCGTTTTACCGAAGAAAACAATAGGCTGACCGCTTTGGAATACCACCGAACCGACCGCAACTCCTGAAGCTTAGGTATGACTTTTTAATAGTTAAATCTTTTTGTGCTTGTTGCTTGTTGCTTGTTGTTTGTTGATGTTTGTTGTTGTTGTTGTTGTTTGCTATTGTTGTTGTTGTTGTTGTGGTTGTGCTTGTTGTTGATGTTTGTTGTATTTTGTCGTGTTTGTTGTTGTGTTTTGATGTTATTGTTGTGCTTGTTTTTTGTTGCTGTTATTGTTGTTGTTGCTTGTTATTGTCTGTTAAAATATTGACGCTATTTTTTTTCCCGCTTTTATGACATCAAACATTTCACGCACTTACACGGAGGCTGATTTGCATACCGGGCGGGTCATACCGTTTTACCGAAGAAAACAATAGGCTGACCGCTTTGGGATACCACCCCACCGACCGCAACTCCTGAAGCTTAGGTATGACTTTTTAATAGTTAAATCTTGTTGTTGTTGTAGTTGCTTGTTGCTTGTTGTTTGTTGATGTTTGTTGTTGTTGTTTGTTGTTGTTGTTGTTGTTGTGGTTGTGCTTCTTGTTGTTGTTGTTTGTTGTTGTATTTTGCCGTGCTTGTTGTCGTTGTGTTTTGTTGTTGTTGTTGTGCTTGTTTTTTGTTGTTGTTGTTGTTGTTGTTGTTGTTGTTGCTTGTTGTTGTCTGATAAGGTATTGAAGCTATTTTTTTCCTGATTTTGTGACATCAAACATTTCTAGCACTTACACGGAGGCTGATTTGCATACTGGGCGTGACATACCGTTTTACGAAGAAAACAATATGCTGACCGCTTTGGGATACCACCCCACCGACCGCAACTCCAGAAGCTTAGGTATGACTTTTTAATAGTTAAATCTTGTTGTTGTAGTTATTGCTTGTTGCTTGTTGTTTGTTGATGTTTGTTGTTGTTGTTTGTTGTATGTTGTTGTTGTTGTGGTTGTGCTTGTTGTTGTTGTTTGTTGTTGTATTTTGCCGTGTTTGTTGTTGTTGTGTTTTGTTGTTGTTGTGCTTGTTTTTTGTTGTTGTTGTTGTTGTTGTTGCTTGTTGTTGTCTGATAAGGTATTGACGCTATTTTTTTCCTGATTTTGTGACATCAAACATTTCGAGCACTTACACGCAGGCTGATTTGCATACTGGGCGTGACATACCGTTTTACCGAAGAAAACAATATGTTGGCCGCTTTGGGATACCACCGAACCGACCGCAACTCCTGAAGCTTAGGTATGACTTTTTATTAGTTAAATCTTTTTGTTGTTGTTGCTTGTTGCTTGTTGTTTGTTGATGTTTGTTGTTGTTGTTGTTGTTTATTGTTGTTGTTGTTGTCGTTGTTGTGGTTGTGCTTGTTGTCGTTGTTTATTGTTGTATTTTGTCGTGCCTGTTGTTGTTGTGTTTTGTTGTTGTTGTGCTTGTTTTTTGTTGTTGTTGTTGCTTGTTGTCTAATAAGGTATTGACGCTATTTTTTCCCTTTTTTGTGACATCAAACATTTCGAGCACTTACACGGAGGCTGATTTGCATACCGGGCGGGACATACCGTTTTACCGAAGAAAACAATAGGCTGGCCGCTTTGGAATACCACCGAACCGACCGCAACTCCTGAAGCTTAGGTATGACTTTTTAATAGTTAAATCTTTTTGTGCTTGTTGCTTGTTGCTTGTTGTTTGTTG
>JALAZF010000254.1:6902500-6907500 GCA_022829125.1 Lathyrus tuberosus
GTTGCTTGTTGTCTAATAAGTTATTGACGCTATTTTTTTTTTGCTTTTGTGATATCAAACATTTCGCGCATTTACACGGAGGCTGATTTGCATACCGGTACATACCGTTTTACCGATGAAAACAACAGGATTACCCCTTTGGGACACCAACGCACTGACTGCAACTCCTGAAGCTTAGGTATGACTTTTTAATAGTTAAATCTTGCTGTTGTTGTTCCTTGTTGCTTGTTGTTGCTTGTTGTTGTTGTTGTGCTTGTTGTTGTTGTCTGTTGTATTTTGTTGTGGTTGTTGTGTTTTGTTGTTATTGTTGTTGTGCTTGTTTTTTGTTGTTGTTGTTGTTGCTTGTTGTCTGATAAGGTATTGACGCTATTTTTTCCATTTTTTGTGACATCAAACATTTCGGGCACTTACACGGAGGCTGATTTGTATACCGGGCGGGACATACGGTTTTACCGAAGAAAATAATAGGCTGACCTCTTTGGAATACCACCGAACCGACCGCAACTCCTGAAGCTTAGCTTAGGTATGTCTTTTTAATAGTTAAATCTTTTTGTGCTTGTTGCTTGTTGCTTGTTGTTTGTTGATATTTGTTGTTGTTGTTGTTGTTGTTGTTTGCTATTGTTGTTGTGGTTGTTGTGGTTGTGCTTGTTGTTGATGTTTGTTGTATTTTGTCGTGTTTGTTGTTGTGTTTTGTTCTTATTGTTGTGCTTGTTTTATGTTGCTGTTATTGTTGTTGTTGCTTGTTGTTGTCTGTTAAAATATTGATGCTATTTTTTTTCCCGCTTTTATGACATCAAACATTTCGCGCACTTACACGGAGGCTGATTTGCATACCGGGCAGGACATACCGTTTTACCGAAGAAAACAATAGGCTGACCGCTTTGGGATACCACCCCACCGACCGCAACTCCTGAAGCTTAGGTATGACTTTTTAATAGTTAAATCTTGTTGTTGTTGTTGCTTGTTGCTTGTTGTTTGTTGATGTTTGTTGTTGTTGTTTGTTGTTGTTGTTGTTGTTGTTGTTGTGGTTGTGCTTGTTGTTGTTGCTTGTTGTTGTATTTTGCTGTGCTTGTTGCTTGTTGTTTGTTGATGTTTGTTGTTGTTGATGTTGTTTGTTGTTGTTGTTGTCGTTGTTGTGGTTGTGCTTGTTGTTGTTGTTTGTTGTTGTATTTTGTCGTGCTTGTTGTTTTTGTTTTTTGTTGTTGTTGTTGTTGTGCTTTTTTTTTGTTGTTGTTGTTGCTTGTTGTCTAAAAATGTATTGACGCTATTTTTTTTTGCTTTTGTGACATCAAACATTTCGCGCATTTACACGGAGGCTGATTTGCATACCGGTACATACCGTTTTACCGATGAAAACAATAGGATGACACCTTTGGGACACCAACGCACCGACCGCAACTCCTGAAGCTTAGGTATGACTGTTTAATAGTTAAATCTTGTTGTTGTCGTTCCTTGTTGCTTGTTGTTGTTTATTGTTGTTTGTTGTTGTTGTTGTGCTTGTTGTTGTTGTCTGTTGTATTTTGTCATGCTTGTTGTGTTTTGTTGTTATTGTTGTTGTGCTTGTTTTTTGTTGTTGTTGTTGTTGTTGCTTGTTGTTGTTTGATAAGGTATTGACGCTATTTTTTCCCTTTTTTGTGACATCAAACATTTCGAGCACTTACACGGAGGCTGATTTGCATACCGGGCGGGACATACCGTTTTACAGAAGAAAACAATAGCCTGACCGCTTTGGAATACCACCGAACCGACCGCAACTCCTGAAGCTTAGGTATGACTTTTTAATAGTTAAATCTTTTTGTGCTTGTTGCTTGTTGTTTGTTGATGTTTGTTTTTGTTATTGTTGTTTGCTATTGTTGTTGTCGTTGTTGTGGTTGTGCTTGTTGTTGATGTTTGTTGTATTTTGTCGTGTTTGTTGTTGTTGTGTTTTGTTGTTATTGTTGTGCTTGGTTTTTGTTGTTGTTATTGTTGTTGTTGCTTGTTGTTGTCTATTAAAATATTGACGCTATTTTTTTCCCGCTTTTATGCCATCAAACATTTTGCGCACTTACACGGAGGCTGATTTGTATACCGGGCGGGACATACCGTTTTACCGAAGAAAATAATAGGCTGACCGCTTTGGGATACCACCCCACCAACCGCAACTCCTAAAGCATAGGTATGAATTTTTAATAGTTAAATCTTGTTGTTGTTGTTGTTGCTTGTTGCTTGTTGTTTGTTATGTTTTGTTGTTGTTGTTGTGTTTTGTTGTTGTTTGTTGTTGTTGTTGTGTTTTGTTGTTGTTGTTGTGCTTTTTTTTTTTTTGTTGTTGCTTGTTGTCTAAAAATGTATTGACGCTATTTTTTTTTGCTTTTGTGACATCAAACATTTTACGCATTTACACGGAGGCTGATTTGCATATCGGTACATACCGTTTTTCCGATGAAAACAATAGGATGACCCCTTTGGGACACCAACACACCGACCCCAACTCCTGAAGCTTAGGTATGACTGTTTAATAGTTAAATCTTGTTGTTGTCGTTCCTTGTTGCTTGTTGTTGTTTGTTGTTGTTTGTTGTTGTTGTTGTGCTTGTTGTTGTTGTCTGTTGTATTTTATCGTGTTTGTTGTGTTTTGTTGTTATTGTTGTTGTGCTTGTTTTTTGTTGTTGTTGTTGTTTCTTGTTGTTATCTGATAAGGTATAGACGCTATTTTTTCCTTTTTTTGTGACATCAAACATTTCGAGCACTTACACGGAGGCTGATTTGCATACCGGGCGGGACATACGGTTTTACCAAAGAAAACAATAGGCTGACCGCTTTGGAATACCACCGAACCGACCGCAACTCCTGAAGCTTAGGTATGACTTTTTAATAGTTAAATCTTTTTGAGCTTGTTGCTTGTTGCTTGTTGCTTGTTGTTTGTTGATGTTTGTTTTTGTTGTTGTTGTCGTTATTATGATTGTGCTTGTTGTTGATGTTTGTTGTATTTTGTCGTGTTTGTTGTGTTTTGTTGTGCTTGTTTTTTGTTGTTGTTATTGTTGTTGTTGCTTATTGTTGACTGTTAAAATATTGACTCTATTTATTTTCCCGCTTTTATGACATCAAACATTACGCGCACTTACACGGAGGTTGATTTGCATATCGGGCGGGACATACCGTTTTACCGAAGAAAACAATAGGCTGATCGCTTTGGGATACCACCCCACCTACTGCAACTTCTTTTTGTTGTTGCTTGTTGCTTGTTGTTTGTTGATGTTTGTTGTTGTTGTTGTTTGTTGTTGTTGTTGTCGTTGTTGTGGTTGTCCTTGTTGTTGTTGTTTGTTGTTGTATTTTGTCGTGCTTGTTGTTGTTGTGTTTTGTTGTTGTTATTGTGCTTGTTTTTTGTTGTTGTTGTTGCTTGTTGTATAATAAGGTATTGACGCTATTTTTTTTTGCTTTTGTGACATCAAACATTTCGCGCATTTACACGGAGGCTGATTTGCATACTGGTATATACCGTTTTACCGATGAAAACAATAGGATGACCCCTTTGGGACACCAACGCACCGACCGCAACTCCTGAAGCTTAGGTATGACTTTTTAATAGTTAAATCTTGTTGATGTTGTTCCTTGTTGCTTCTTGTTGTTTGTTGTTGTTTGTTGTTGTTGTTGTTGTGCTTGTTGTTGTTGTCTGTTGTATTTTGTCGTGTTTGTTGTGTTTTGTTGTTATTGTTGTTGTGCTTGTTTTTTGTTGTTGTTGTTGTTGCTTGTTGTTGTCTGATATGGTATTGACGCTATTATTTCCTTTTTTTGTGACATCAAACATTTCGAGCACTTACACGGAGGCTGATTTGCATACCGGGCGGGATATACCGTTTTACAGAAGAAAACAATAGGCTGACCGCTTTGGAATACCACCGAACCGACCGCAACTCCTGAAGCTTAGGTATGACTTTTTAATAGTTAAATATTTTTGAGCTTGTTGCTTGTTGCTTGTTGTTTGTTGATGTTTGTTGTTGTTGTTGTTGTTGTTGTTGTTTGCTATTGTTGTTGTCGTTGTTGTGGTTGTGCTTGTTGATGTTTGTTGTATTTTGTCGTGTTTCTTGTGTTTTGTTGTTATTGTTGTGCTTGTTTTTTGTTGTTGTTATTGTTGTTGTTGCTTATTGTTGTCGGTTAAAATATTGACGCTTTTTTTTTCCCGCTTTTATGACATCAAACATTTCGCGCACTTACAAGGAGGCTGATTTGCATACCGGTATATACCGTTTTACCGAAGAAAACAATAGGCTGACCGCTTTGGGATACCACCCCACCGACCGCAACTTCTGAAGCTTAGGTATGACTTTTTAATAATTAAATCTTGTTGTTGTTGTTTCTTGTTGCTTGTTGTTTGTTGATGTTTGATGTTGTTGTTTGTTGTTGTTGTTGTTGTGGTTGTGCTTGTTGTTGTTGTTTGTTGTTGTATTTTGCCGTGCTTGTTGTTGTTGTGTTTTGTTGTTGTTGTGCTTGTTATTTGTTGTTGTTGTTGTTGTTGCTTGTTGTTGTCTGATAAGATATTGACGCTATTTTTTTCCCGCTTTTGTGACATCAAACATTTCGAGCACTTACACGGAGGCTGATTTGCATACTGGGCGGGACATACCGTTTTACCGAAGAAAACAATATGCTGACCGCTTTGGGATGCCACTGAACCAACCGCAACTCCTGAAGCTTAGGTATGACTTTTTGTTGGTTAAATCTTTTTGTTGTTGGTTGTTGCTTGTTGTTTGTTGATGTTTGTTGTTGTTGTTGTTTGTTGTTGTTGTTGTCGTTATTGTGGTTGTGCTTGTTGTTGTAGTTTGTTGTTGTATTTTGTCGTGTTTGTTGTTGTTGTGTTTTGTTGTTGTTGTTGTGCTTGTTTTTTCTTGTTGTTGCTTGTTGTCTAATAAGGTATTGACGCTATTTTTTTTGCTTTTGTGACATCAAACATTTTGCGCATTTACACACAGGCTGATTTGTATACCGGTACATACCGTTTTACCAATGAAAACAATAGGATGACCCCT
>JALAZF010000254.1:6912500-6920000 GCA_022829125.1 Lathyrus tuberosus
CGTTGTTTGTTATTGTTGTTGTTGTGGTTGTGCTTGTTGTTGTTGTTTGTTATTGTATTTTGCCGTTCTTGTTGTTGTTGTGTTTTGTTGTTGTTGTGCTTGTTTTTTGTTGTTGTTGTTGTTGTTGTTGTTGCTTGTTGTTGTCTGATAAGGTATTGACGCTATTTTTTTCCAGATTTTGTGACATCAAACATTTCGAGCACTTACACGGAGGCTGATTTGCATACTGGGCGTGACATACCGTTTTACCGAAGAAAACAATATGCTGGCCGCTTTGGGATACCACCGAACCGACCGCAACTCCTGAAGCTTAGATATGACTTTTTATTAGTTAAATCTTTTTGTTGTTGTTGCTTGTTACTTGTTGTTTGTTGATGTTTGTTGTTGTTGTTGTTGTTTGTTGTTGTTGTTGTCGTTGTTGTGGCTGTGCTTTTTGTTGTTGTTTGTTGTTGTATTTTGTCGGGCTTGTTGTTGTTGTGTTTTGTTGTTGTTGCGCTTTTTTTTTGTTGTTGTTGTTGCTTGTTGTCTAATAAGGTATTGACGCTATTTTTTTTTTGCTTTTGTGATATCAAACATTTCGCGTATATACACGGAGGCTGATTTGCATACCGGTACATACCGTTTTACCGATGAAAACAATAGGATGACCCCTATGGGACACCAACGCACCGACCACAACTCCTGAAGCTTAGGTATGCCTTTTTAGTAGTTAAATCTTGTTGTTGTTGTTGTTCCTTGTTGCTTGTTGTTGTTTGTTGTTGTTGTTATTGTGCTTGTTGTTGTTGTCTGTTGTATTTTGTTGTGGTTGTTATGTTTTGTTGTTATTGTTGTTGTGCTTGTTTTTTGTTGTTGTTGTTGTTGCTTGTTGTCTGATAAGGTATTGACGCTATTTTTTCCCTTTTTTGTGACATCAAACATTTCGGGCACTTACACGGAGGCTGATTTGTATACCGGGCGGGACATACCGTTTTACCGAAGAAAACAATAGGCTGACCGCTTTGGAATACCAGCGAACCGACCGCAACTCCTGAAGCTTAGGTAGGTCTTTTTAATAGTTAAATCCTTTTGAGCTTGTTGCTTGTTGCTTGTTGTTTGTTGATGTTTATTGTTGTTGTTGTTGTTGTTTGCTATTGTTGTTGTCATTGTTGTGGTTGTGCTTGTTGATGTTTGTTGTATTTTGTCGTGTTTGTTGTGTTTTGTTGTTATTGATGTGCTTGTTTTTTGTTGTTGTTATTGTTGTTGTTGCTTATTGTTGTCTGTTAAAATATTGACGCTATTTTTTTCCCGCTTTTATGACATCAAACATTTCGCGCACTTACACGGAGGCTGATTTGCATACCGGGCGGGACATACCGTTTTACCGAAGAAAACAATAGGCTGACCGCTTTGGGATACCACCCCACCGACCGCAACTCCAGAAGCTTAGGTATGACTTTTTAATAGTTAAATCTTGTTGTTGTTGTTGTTGCTTGTTGCTTGTTGTTTGTTGATGTTTGTTGTTGTTGTTTGTTGTTGTTGTTGTTGTTGTGGTTGTGCTTGTTGTTGTTGTTTGTTGTTGTATTTTGTCGTGCTTGTTGTTGTTGTGTTTTGTTGTTGTTGTGCTTGTTTTTTGTTGTTGTTGTTGTTGTTGTTGTTGCTTGTTGTTGTCTGATAAGGTATTGACGCTATTTTTTCCCTTTTTTGTGACATCAAACATTTCGAGCACTTACACGGAGGCTGATTTGCATACCGGGCGGGACATACCGTTTTACCGAAGAAAACAATAGGCTGACCGCTTTGGAATACCAGCGAACCGACCGCAACTCCTGAAGCTTAGGTAGGTCTTTTTAATAGTTAAATATTTTTGAGCTTGTTGCTTGTTGCTTGTTGCTTGTTGTTTGTTGATGTTTGTTGTTGATGTTGTTGTTGTTTGCTATTGTTGTTGTCGTTGTTGTGGTTGTGCTTGTTGATGTTTGTTGTATTTTGTCGTGTTTGTTGTGTTTTGTTGTTATTGTTGTGCTTGTTTTTTGTTGTTGTTATTGTTGTTGTTGCTTATTGTTGTCTGTTAAAATATTGACGCTATTTTTTTCCCGCTTTTATGACATCAAACATTTCGCGCACTTACACAGAGGCTGATTTGCATACCGGTATATACCATTTTACCGAAGAAAACAATAGGCTGACCGCTTTGGGATACCACCCCACCGACCGCAACTTCTGAAGCTTAGGTATGACTTTTTAATAATTAAATCTTGTTGTTGTTGTTGCTTGTTGCTTGTTGTTTGTTGATGTTTGTTGTTGTTGTTGTTGTTGTTGTTGTGGTTGTGCTTGTTGTTGTTGTTTGTTGTTGTATTTTGCCGTGCTTGTTGTTGTTGTGTTTTGTTATTGTTGTGCTTGTTATTTGTTGTTGTTGTTGTTGTTGCTTGTTGTTGTCTGATAAGATATTGACGCTATTTTTTTCCCGCTTTTGTGACATCAAACATTTCGAGTACTTACACGGAGGCTAATTTGCATACTGGGCGGGACATACCATTTTACCGAAGAAAACAATATGCTGAACGGTTTGGGATACCACCGAATCGACCGCAACTCCTGAAGCTTAGGTATGACTTTTTATTAGTTCAATCTTTTTGTTGTTGCTTGTTGCTTATTGTTTGTTGATGTTTGTTGTTGTTGTTGTTGTTTGTTGTTGTTGTTGTCGTTGTTGTGGTTGTGCTTGTTGTTGTTGTTTGTTGTTGTATTTTTTCGTGCTTGTTGTTGTTGTGTTTTGTTGTTGTTGTTGTGCTTGTTTTTTCTTGTTGTTGCTTGTTGTCTAATAAGGTATTGACGCTATTTTTTTTGCTTTTGTGACATCAAACATTTCGCGCATTTACACAGAGGCTGATTTGTATACCGGTATATACCGTTTTACCGATGAAAACAATAGGATGACCCCTTTGGGACACCAACGCACCGACCGCAACTCCTGAAGCTTAGGTATGACTTTTTAATAGTTAAATCTTGTTGTTGTTGTTCCTTGTTGCTTGTTGTTGTTTGTTGTTGTTTGTTGTTGTTTGTTGTTGTTGTTGTTGTTGTTGTTGTGCTTGTTGTTGTTGTCTGTTGTATTTTGTCGTGCTTGTTGTGTTTTGTTGTTATTGTTGTTGTGCTTGTTTTTTGTTGTTGTTGTTGTTGTTGCTTGTTGTTGTCTGATAAGGTATTGACGCTATTTTTTCCCTGTTTTGTGACATCAAACATTTCGAGCACTTACACGGAGGCTGATTTGCATACCGGGCGGGACATACCGTTTTACCGAAGAAAACAATAGGCTGACCGCTTTGGGATATCACCCCACCGACCGCAACTCCTGAAGCTTAGGTATGACTTTTTAATAGTTAAATCTTGTTGTTGTTGTTGTTGCTTGTTGCTTGTTGTTTGTTGATGTTTGTTGTTGTTGTTTGTTGTTGTTGTTGTTGTGGTTGTGCTTGTTGTTGTTGTTTGTTATTGTATTTTGCCGTGCTTGTTGTTGTTGTGTTTTGTTGTTGTTGTGCATGTTTTTTGTTGTTGTTGTTGTTGTTGTTGTTGCTTGTTGTTGTCTGATAAGGATTTGATGCTATTTTTTTCCATATTTCTTGACATCAAACATTTCGAGAACTTACACGGAGGCTGATTTGCATACTGGGCGGGACATACCGTTTTACCGAAGAAAACAATATGCTGACCGCTTTGGGATACCACCGAATCGACCGCAACTCCTGAAGCTTAGGTATGACTTTTTATTAGTAAAATCTTTTTGTTGTTGTTGCTTGTTACTTGTTGTTTGGTAATGTTTGTTGTTGTTGTTGTTGTTTGTTGTTGTTGTTGTCGTTGTTATGGCTGTGCTTTTTGTTGTTGTTTGTTGTTGTATTTTGTCGGGCTTGTTGTTGTTGTGTTTTGTTGTTGTTGCGCTTTTTTTTTTGTTGTTCTTGCTTGTTGTCTAATAAGGTATTGACGCTATTTTTTTTTTGCTTTTGTGATATCAAACATTTCGCGTATTTACACGGAGGATGATTTGAATACCGGTACATACCGTTTTACCGATGAAAACAATAGGATGACCCCTTTGGGACACCAACGCACCGACCACAACTCCTGAAGCTTAGGTATGACTTTTTAATAGTTAAATCTTGTTGTTGTTGTTGTTCCTTGTTGCTTGTTGTTGTTTGTTGTTGTTGTTGTTGTGCTTGTTGTTGTTGTCTTTTGTATTTTGTTGTTGTTGTTGTTGTGTTTTGTTGTTATTGTTGTTGTGCTTGTTTTTTGTTGTTGTTGTTGTTGTTGCTTGTTGTCTGATAAGGTATTGACGCTATTTTTTCCCTTTTTTGGGACATCAAACATTTCGGGCACTTACACGGAGGCTGATTTGTATACCGGGCGGGACATACCGTTTTACCGAAGAAAACAATAGGCTGACCGCTTTGGAATACCAGCGAACCGACCGCAACTCCTGAAGCTTAGGTATGTCTTTTTAATAGTTAAATCTTTTTGAGCTTGTTGCTTGTTGCTTGTTGTTTGTTGATGTTTGTTGTTGTTGTTGTTGTTGTTTGCTATTGTTGTTGTCGTTGTTGTGGTTGTGCTTGTTGATGTTTGTTGTATTTTGTCGTGTTTGTTGTGTTGTGTTGTTATTGTTGTG
Organism: Lathyrus tuberosus; assembly: GCA_022829125.1. NCBI lineage: Eukaryota > Viridiplantae > Streptophyta > Magnoliopsida > Fabales > Fabaceae > Lathyrus > Lathyrus tuberosus. The sequence goes on from JALAZF010000254.1 coordinate 6,917,125, forward strand.
CTTGTTTTTTGTTGTTGTTATTGTTGTTGTTGCTTATTGTTGTCTGTTAAAATATTGACGCTATTTTTTTTCCCGCTTTTATGACATCAAACATTTCGCGCACTTACACGGAGGCTGATTTGCATACCGGGCGGGACATACCGTTTTACCGAAGAAAACAATAGGCTGACCGCTTTGGGATACCACCCCACCGACCGCAACTCCAGAAGCTTAGGTATGACTTTTTAATAGTTAAATCTTGTTGTTGTTGTTGTTGCTTGTTGCTTGTTGTTTGTTGATGTTTGTTGTTGTTGTTTGTTGTTGTTGTTGTTGTTGTGGTTGTGCTTGTTGTTGTTGTTTGTTGTTGTATTTTGCCGTGCTTGTTGTTGTTGTGTTTTGTGGTTGTTGTGCTTGTTTTTTGTTGTTGTTGTTGTTGTTGTTGCTTGTTGTTGTCTGATAAGGTATTGACGCTATTTTTTCCCTTTTTTGTGACATCAAACATTTCGAGCACTTACACGGAGGCTGATTTGCATACCGGGCGGGACATACCGTTTTACCGAAGAAAACAATAGGCTGACCGCTTTGGAATACCAGCGAACCGACCGCAACTCCTGAAGCTTAGGTAGGTCTTTTTAATAGTTAAATCTTTTTGAGCTTGTTGCTTGTTGCTTGTTGTTTGTTGATGTTTGTTGTTGTTGTTGTTGTTGTTTGCTATTGTTGTTGTCGTTGTTGTGGTTGTGCTTGTTGATGTTTGTTGTATTTTGTCGTGTTTGTTGTGTTTTGTTGTTATTGTTGTGCTTGTTTTTTGTTGTTGTTATTGTTGTTGTTGCTTATTGTTGTCTGTTAAAATATTGACGCTATTTTTTTCCCGCTTTTATGACATCAAACATTTCGCGCACTTACACAGAGGCTGATTTGCATACCGGTATATACCATTTTACCGAAGAAAACAATAGGTTGACCGCTTTGGGATACCACCCCACCGACCGCAACTTCTGAAGCTTAGGTATGACTTTTTAATAATTAAATCTTGTTGTTGTTGTTGCTTGTTGCTTGTTGTTTGTTGATGTTTGTTGTTGTTGTTTGTTGTTGTTGTTGTTGTTGTGGTTGTGCTTGTTGTTGTTGTTTGTTGTTGTATTTTGCCGTGCTTGTTGTTGTTGTGTTTTGTTGTTGTTGTGCTTGTTATTTGTTGTTGTTGTTGTTGTTGCTTGTTGTTGTCTGATAAGATATTGACGCTATTTTTTCCCGCTTTTGTGACATCAAACATTTCGAGTACTTACACGGAGGCTAATTTGCATACTGGGCGGGACATACCATTTTACCGAAGAAAACAATATGCTGAACGGTTTGGGATACCACCGAATCGACCGCAACTCCTGAAGCTTAGGTATGACTTTTTATTAGTTCAATCTTTTTGTTGTTGCTTGTTGCTTGTTGTTTGTTGATGTTTGTTGTTGTTGTTGTTGTTTGTTGTTGTTGTTGTCGTTGTTGTGGTTGTGCTTGTTGTTGTTGTTTGTTGTTGTATTTTTTCGTGCTTGTTGTTGTTGTGTTTTGTTGTTGTTGTTGTGCTTGTTTTTTCTTGTTGTTGCTTGTTGTCTAATAAGGTATTGACGCTATTTTTTTTGCTTTTGTGACATCAAACATTTCGCGCATTTACACAGAGGCTGATTTGTATACCGGTATATACCGTTTTACCGATGAAAACAATAGGATGACCCCTTTGGGACACCAACGCACCGACCGCAACTCCTGAAGCTTAGGTATGACTTTTTAATAGTTAAATCTTGTTGTTGTTGTTCCTTGTTGCTTGTTGTTGTTTGTTGTTGTTTGTTGTTGTTTGTTGTTGTTGTTGTTGTTGTTGTGCTTGTTGTTGTTGTCTGTTGTATTTTGTCGTGCTTGTTGTGTTTTGTTGTTATTGTTGTTGTGCTTGTTTTTTGTTGTTGTTGTTGTTGTTGCTTGTTGTTGTCTGATAAGGTATTGACGCTATTTTTTCCCTGTTTTGTGACATCAAACATTTCGAGCACTTACACGGAGGCTGATTTGCATACCGGGCGGGACATACCATTTTACCGAAGAAAACAATAGGCTGACCGCTTTGGGATATCACCCCACCGACCGCAACTCCTGAAGCTTAGGTATGACTTTTTAATAGTTAAATCTTGTTGTTGTTGTTGTTGCTTGTTGCTTGTTGTTTGTTGATGTTTGTTGTTGTTGTTTGTTGTTGTTGTTGTTGTGGTTGTGCTTGTTGTTGTTGTTTGTTATTGTATTTTGCCGTGCTTGTTGTTGTTGTGTTTTGTTGTTGTTGTGCATGTTTTTTGTTGTTGTTGTTGTTGTTGCTTGTTGTTGTCTGATAAGGATTTGATGCTATTTTTTTTCATATTTCTTGACATCAAACATTTCGAGAACTTACACGGAGGCTGATTTGCATACTGGGCGGGACATACCGTTTTACCGAAGAAAACAATATGCTGACCGCTTTGGGATACCACCGAACCGACCGCAACTCCTGAAGCTTAGGTATGACTTTTTATTAGTAAAATCTTTTTGTTGTTGTTGCTTGTAACTTGTTGTTTGTTGATGTTTGTTGTTGTTGTTGTTTGTTGTTGTTGTTGTCGTTGTTATGGCTGTGCTTTTTGTTGTTGTTTGTTGTTGTATTTTGTCGGGCTTGTTGTTGTTGTGTTTTGTTGTTGTTGCGCTTTTTTTTTTTTTGTTCTTGCTTGTTGTCTAATAAGGTATTGACGCTATTTTTTTTTTGCTTTTGTGATATCAAACATTTCGCGTATTTACACGGAGGCTGATTTGAATACCGGTACATACCGTTTTACCGATGAAAACAATAGGATGACCCCTTTGGGACACCAACGCACCGACCACAACTCCTGAAGCTTAGGTATGAC
>JALAZF010000254.1:6925000-6942500 GCA_022829125.1 Lathyrus tuberosus
TGTTGTTGTGGTTGTGCTTGTTGTTGTTGTTTGTTGTTGTATTTTTCCGTGCTTGTTGTTGTTGTGTTTTGTTGTTGTTGTGCTTGTTTTTTGTTGTTGTTGTTGTTGTTGTTGCTTGTTGTTGTCTGATAAGGTATTGACGCTATTTTTTCCCTTTTTTGCGACATCAAACATTTCGAGCACTTACACGGAGGCTGATTTGCATACCGGGCGGGACATACCGTTTTACCGAAGAAAACAATAGGCTGACCGCTTTGGAATACCACCGAACCGACCGCAACTCCTGAAGCTTAGGTATGACTTTTTAATAGTTAAATCTTTTTGTGCTTGTTTCTTGTTGCTTGTTGTTTGTTGATGTTTGTTGTTGTTGTTGTTGTTGTTTGCTATTGTTGTTGTCGTTGTTGTGGTTGTGCTTGTTGTTAATGTTTGTTGTATTTCGTCGTGTTTGTTGTTGTGTTTTGATGTTATTGTTGTGCTTGTTTTTTGTTGCTGTTATTGTTGTTGTTGCTTGTTATTGTCTGTTAAAATATTGACGCTATTTTTTTTCCCGCTTTTATGACATCAAACATTTCGCGCACATACACGGAGGCTGATTTGCATACCGGGCGGGTCATACCGTTTTACCGAAGAAAACAATAGGCTGACTGCTTTGGGATACCACCCCACCGACCGCAACTCCTGAAGCTTAGGTATGACTTTTTAATAGTTAAATCTTGTTGTTGTTGTAGTTGCTTGTTGCTTGTTGTTTGTTGATGTTTGTTGTTGTTGTTTGTTGTTGTTGTTGTTGTGGTTATGCTTGTTGTTGTTGTTTGTTGTTGTATTTTGCCGTGCTTGTTGTTGTTGTGTTTTGTTGTTGTTGTGCTTGTTTTTTGTTGTTGTTGTTGTTATTGTTGCTTGTTGTTGTCTGATAAGGTATTGACGCTATTTTTTTCCTGATTTTGTGACATCAAACATTTCGAGCACCTACACGGAGGCTGATTTGCATACTGGGCGTGACATACCGTTTTACGAAGAAAACAATATGCTGACCGCTTTGGGATACCACAGAACCGACCGCAACTCCTGAAACTTAGGTATGACTTTTTATTAGTTAAATCTTTTTTTTGTTGTTGCTTGTTGCTTGTTGTTTGTTGATGTTTGTTATTGTTGTTGTTGTTTGTTGTTGTTGTTGTCGTTGTTGTGGTTGTGCTTGTTGTTGTTGTTTGTTGTTGTATTTTGTCGTGCTTGCTGTTGTTGTGTTTTGTTGTTGTTGTGCTTGTTTTTTGTTGTTGTTGTTCGTTGTTGTCTAATAAGGTATTGATGCTATTTTTTTTGCTTTGGTGATATCAAACATTTCGCGCATTTACACGGAGGCTGATTTGCATACCGGTACATACCGTTTTACCGATGAAAAGAACAGGATGACCCCTTTGGGACACCAACGCACTGTCTGCAACTCCTGAAGCTTAGGTATGACTTTTTAATAGTTAAATCTTGTTGTTGTTGTTCCTTGTTGCTTGTTGTTGCTTGTTGTTGTTGTTGTGCTTGTTGTTGTTGTCTGTTGTATTTTGTTGTGGTTGTTGTGTTTTGTTGTTATTGTTGTTGTGCTTGTTTTTTGTTGTTGTTATTGTTGCTTGTTGTCTGATAAGGTATTGACGCTATTTTTTCCATTTTTTGTGACATCAAACATTTCGGGCACTTACACGGAGGCTGATTTGTATACCGGGCGGGACATACGGTTTTACCGAAGAAAATAATAGGCTGACCGCTTTGGAATACCACCGAACCGACCGCAACTCCTGAAGCTTAGGTATATCTTTTTAATAGTTAAATCTTTTTGTGCTTGTTGCTTGTTGCTTGTTGTTTGTTGATATTTGTTGTTGTTGTTGTTGTTGTTTGCTATTGTTGTTGTCGTTGTTGTGGTTGTGCTTGTTGTTGATGTTTGTTGTATTTTGTCGTGTTTGTTTTTGTGTTTTGTTCTTATTGTTATGCTTGTTTTATGTTGCTGTTATTGTTGTTGTTGCTTGTTGTTGTTTGTTAAAATATTGACGCTATTTTTTTTCCTGCTTTTATGACATCAAACATTTCGCGCACTAACACGGAGGCTGATTTGCATACCGGGCAGGACATACCGTTTTACCGAAGAAAACAATAGGCTGACCGCTTTGGGATACCACCCCACCGACCGCAACTCCTGAAGCTTAGGTATGACTTTTTAATAGTTAAATCTTGTTGTTGGTGTTGCTTGTTGCTTGTTGTTTGTTGATGTTTGTTGTTGTTGTTTGTTGTTGTTGTTGTTGTTGTTGTTGTGGTTGTGCTTGTTGTTGTTGCTTGTTGTTGTATTTTGCTGTGCTTGTTGCTTGTTGTTTGTTGATGTTTGTTGTTTTTGTTGTTGTTGTTTGTTGTTGTTGTTGTCGTTGTTGTGGTTGTGCTTGTTGTTGTTGTTTGTTGTTGTATTTTGTCGTGCTTGTTGTTGTTGTGTTTTGTTGTTGTTGTTGTTGTGCTTTTTTTTTGTTGTTGTTGTTGCTTGTTGTCTAAAAATGTATTGACGCTATTTTTTTTTGCTTTTGTGACATCAAACATTTCGCGCATTTACACGGAGGCTGATTTGCATACCGGTACATACCGTTTTACCGATGAAAACAATAGGATGACCCCTTTGGGACACCAACGCACCGACCGCAACTCCTGAAGCTTAGGTATGACTGTTTAATAGTTAAATCTTGTTGTTGTCGTTCCTTGTTGCTTGTTGTTGTTTATTGTTGTTTGTTGTTGTTGTTGTGCTTGTTGTTGTTGTCTGTTGTATTTTATCGTGCTTGTTGTGTTTTGTTGTTATTGTTGTTGTGCTTGTTTTTTGTTGTTGTTGTTGTTGTTGCTTGTTGTTGTCTGATAAGGTATTGACGCTATTTTTTCCCTTTTTTGTGACATCAAACATTTCGAGCAATTACACGGAGGCTGATTTGCATACCGGGCGGGACATACCGTTTTACAGAAGAAAACAATAGCCTGACCGCTTTGGAATACCACCGAACCAACCGCAACTCCTGAAGCTTAGGTATGACTTTTTAATAGTTAAATCTTTTTGTGCTTGTTGGTTGTTGTTTGTTGATGTTTGTTGTTGTTGTTGTTGTTTGCTATTGTTGTTGTCGTTGTTGTGGTTGTGCTTGTTGTTGATGTTTGTTGTATTTTGTCGTGTTTGTTGTTGTTGTGTTTTGTTGTTATTGTTGTGCTTGGTTTTTGTTGTTGTTATTGTTGTTGTTGCTTCTTGTTGTCTATTAAAATATTGACGCTATTTTTTTCCCGCTTTTATGACATCAAACATTTTGCGCACTTACACGGAGGCTGATTTGCATACTGGGCAGGACATACCGTTTTACCAAAGAAAACAATAGGCTGACCCCTTTGGGATACCACCCCACCGACCGCAACTGCTAAAGCATAGGTATGAATTTTTAATAGTTAAATCTTGTTGTTGTTGTTGTTGCGTGTTGCTTGTTGTTTGTTGTGTTTTGTTGTTGTTGTTGTGTTTTGTTGTCTTTTGTTGTTGTTGTTGTGTTTTGTTGTTGTTGTTGTGCTTTTTTTTTTTGTTGTTGTTGCTTGTTGTCTAAAAATGTATTGACGCTATTTTTTTTTTGCTTTTGTGACATCAAACATTTTGCGCATTTACACGGAGGCTGATTTGCATATCGGTACATACCGTTTTACCGATGAAAACAATAGGATGACCCCTTTGGGACACCAACGCACCGACCACAACTCCTGAAGCTTAGGTATGACTTTTTAATAGTTAAATCTTGTTGTTGTTGTAGTTGCTTGTTGCTTGTTGTTTGTTGATGTTTGTTGTTGTTGTTTGTTGTTGTTGTTGTTGTGGTTATGCTTGTTGTTGTTGTTTGTTGTTGTATTTTGCCGTGCTTGTTGTTGTTGTGTTTTGTTGTTGTTGTGCTTGTTTTTTGTTGTTGTTGTTGTTATTGTTGCTTGTTGTTGTCTGATAAGGTATTGACGCTATTTTTTTCCTGATTTTGTGACATCAAACATTTCGAGCACCTACACGGAGGCTGATTTGCATACTGGGCGTGACATACCGTTTTACGAAGAAAACAATATGCTGACCGCTTTGGGATACCACAGAACCGACCGCAACTCCTGAAACTTAGGTATGACTTTTTATTAGTTAAATCTTTTTTTTGTTGATGCTTGTTGCTTGTTGTTTGTTGATGTTTGTTATTGTTGTTGTTGTTTGTTGTTGTTGTTGTCGTTGTTGTGGTTGTGCTTGTTGTTGTTGTTTGTTGTTGTATTTTGTCGTGCTTGCTGTTGTTGTGTTTTGTTATTGTTGTGCTTGTTTTTTGTTGTTGTTGTTCGTTGTTGTCTAATAAGGTATTGATGCTATTTTTTTTTGCTTTGGTGATATCAAACATTTCGCGCATTTACACGGAGGCTGATTTGCATACCGGTACATACCGTTTTACCGATGAAAAGAACAGGATGACCCCTTTGGGACACCAACGCACTGACTGCAACTCCTGAAGCTTAGGTATGACTTTTTAATAGTTAAATCTTGTTGTTGTTGTTCCTTGTTGCTTGTTGTTGCTTGTTGTTGTTGTTGTGCTTGTTGTTGTTGTCTGTTGTATTTTGTTGTGGTTGTTGTGTTTTGTTGTTATTGTTGTTGTGCTTGTTTTTTGTTGTTGTTGTTGTTGCTTGTTGTCTGATAAGGTATTGACGCTATTTTTTCCATTTTTTGTGACATCAAACATTTCGGGCACTTACACGGAGGCTGATTTGTATACCGGGCGGGACATACGGTTTTACCGAAGAAAATAATAGGCTGACCGCTTTGGAATACCACCGAACCGACCGCAACTCCTGAAGCTTAGGTATATCTTTTTAATAGTTAAATCTTTTTGTGCTTGTTGCTTGTTGCTTGTTGTTTGTTGATATTTGTTGTTGTTGTTGTTGTTGTTTGCTATTGTTGTTGTCGTTGTTGTGGTTGTGCTTGTTGTTGATGTTTGTTGTATTTTGTCGTGTTTGTTTTTGTGTTTTGTTCTTATTGTTATGCTTGTTTTATGTTGCTGTTATTGTTGTTGTTGCTTGTTGTTGTTTGTTAAAATATTGACGCTATTTTTTTTCCCGCTTTTATGACATCAAACATTTCGCGCACTAACACGGAGGCTTATTTGCATACCGGGCAGGACATACCGTTTTACCGAAGAAAACAATAGGCTGACCGCTTTGGGATACCACCCCACCGACCGCAACTCCTGAAGCTTAGGTATGACTTTTTAATAGTTAAATCTTGTTGTTGGTGTTGCTTGTTGCTTGTTGTTTGTTGATGTTTGTTGTTGTTGTTTGTTGTTGTTGTTGTTGTTGTTGTTGTGGTTGTGCTTGTTGTTGTTGCTTGTTGTTGTATTTTGCTGTGCTTGTTGCTTGTTGTTTGTTGATGTTTGTTGTTTTTGTTGTTGTTGTTTGTTGTTGTTGTTGTCGTTGTTGTGGTTGTGCTTGTTGTTGTTGTTTGTTGTTGTATTTTGTCGTGCTTGTTGTTGTTGTGTTTTGTTGTTGTTGTTGTTGTGCTTTTTTTTTTTTTTTTTTGTTGCTTGTTGTCTAAAAATGTATTGACGCTATTTTTTTTTGCTTTTGTGACATCAAACATTTCGCGCATTTACACGGAGGCTGATTTGCATACCGGTACATACCGTTTTACCGATGAAAACAATAGGATGACCCCTTTGGGACACCAACGCACCGACCGCAACTCCTGAAGCTTAGGTATGACTGTTTAATAGTTAAATCTTGTTGTTGTCGTTCCTTGTTGCTTGTTGTTGTTTATTGTTGTTTGTTGTTGTTGTTGTGCTTGTTGTTGTTGTCTGTTGTATTTTATCGTGCTTGTTGTGTTTTGTTGTTATTGTTGTTGTGCTTGTTTTTTGTTGTTGTTGTTGTTGTTGCTTGTTGTTGTCTGATAAGGTATTGACGCTATTTTTTCCCTTTTTTGTGACATCAAACATTTCGAGCAATTACACGGAGGCTGATTTGCATACCGGGCGGGACATACCGTTTTACAGAAGAAAACAATAGCCTGACCGCTTTGGAATACCACCGAACCAACCGCAACTCCTGAAGCTTAGGTATGACTTTTTAATAGTTAAATCTTTTTGTGCTTGTTGCTTGTTGTTTGTTGATGTTTGTTGTTGTTGTTGTTGTTTGCTATTGTTGTTGTCGTTGTTGTGGTTGTGCTTGTTGTTGATGTTTGTTGTATTTTGTCGTGTTTGTTGTTGTTGTGTTTTGTTGTTATTGTTGTGCTTGGTTTTTGTTGTTGTTATTGTTGTTGTTGCTTCTTGTTGTCTATTAAAATATTGACGCTATTTTTTTCCCGCTTTTATGACATCAAACATTTTGCGCACTTACACGGAGGCTGATTTGCATACTGGGCAGGACATACCGTTTTACCAAAGAAAACAATAGGCTGACCCCTTTGGGATACCACCCCACCGACCGCAACTGCTAAAGCATAGGTATGAATTTTTAATAGTTAAATCTTGTTGTTGTTGTTGTTGCGTGTTGCTTGTTGTTTGTTGTGTTTTGTTGTTGTTGTTGTGTTTTGTTGTCTTTTGTTGTTGTTGTTGTGTTTTGTTGTTGTTGTTGTGCTTTTTTTTTTTTGTTGTTGTTGCTTGTTGTCTAAAAATGTATTGACGCTATTTTTTTTTTGCTTTTGTGACATCAAACATTTTGCGCATTTACACGGAGGCTGATTTGCATATCGGTACATACCGTTTTACCGATGAAAACAATAGGATGACCCCTTTGGGACACCAACACACCGACCGCAACTCCTGAAGCTTAGGTATGACTGTTTAATAGTTAAATCTTGTTGTTGTCGTTCCTTGTTGCTTGTTGTTGTTTGTTGTTGTTTGTTGTTGTTGTTGTTGTGCTTGTTGTTGTTGTCTGTTGTATTTTGTCGTGTTTGTTGTGTTTTGTTGTTATTGATGTTGTGCTTGTTTTTTGTTGTTGTTGTTGTTTCTTGTTGTTGTCTGATAAGGTATAGACGTTATTTTTTCCTTTTTTTTGTGACATCAAACATTTCGAGCACTTACACGGAGGCTGATTTGCATACCGGGCGGGACATACGGGTTTATCGAAGAAAACAATAGGCTGACTGCTTTGGAATACCACCGAACCGACCGCAACTCCTGAAGCTTAGGTATGACTTTTTAATAGTTAAATCTTTTTGAGCTTATTGCTTGTTGTTTGTTGATGTTTGTTTTTGTTGTTGTTGTTGTTGTTTGCTATTGTTGTTGTCGTTATTATGATTGTGCTTGTTGTTGATGTTTGTTGTATTTTGTCGTGTTTGTTGTGTTTTGTTGTGCTTGTTTTTTGTTGTTGTTATTGTTGTTGTTGCTTATTGTTGACTGTTAAAATATTGACGCTATTTATTTTCCCGCTTTTATGACATCAAACATTACGCGCACTTACACGGAGGCTGATTTGCATACCGGGCGGGACATACCGTTTTACCGAAGAAAACAATAGGCTGACCGCTTTGGGATACCACCCCACCTACCGCAACTTCTGAAGCCTAGGTATGACTTTTTAATAATTAAATCTTGTTGTTGTTGTTGTTTGTTGTTTGTTGTTTGTTGATGTTTGTTGTTGTTGTTATTTTTTGTTGTTGTTGTTGTGGTTCTGGTTGTTGTTGTTGTTTGTTGTTGTATTTTGCCGTGCTTGTTGTTGTTGTGTTTGTTGTTGTTGTTGTGCTTGTTTTTTGTTGTTGTTGTTGTTGTTGCTTGTTGTCTGATAAGATTTTGACGCTATTTTTTCCCCGCTTTTGTGACATCAAACATTTCGAGCACTTACACGGAAGCTGATTTGCATACTGGGCAGGACATACCGTTTTACCGAAGGAAACAATATGCTGACCGCTTTGGGATACCACCGAACCGACCGCAACTCCTGAAGCTTAGGTATGACTTTTTATTAGTTAAATCTTTTTGTTGTTGTTGCTTGTTGCTTGTTGTTTGTTGATGTTTGTTGTTGTTGTTGTTAGTTGTTGTTGTTGTCGTTGTTGTGGTTGTGCTTGTTGTTGTTGTTTGTTGTTGTATTTTGTCGTGCTTGTTGTTGTGTGTTGTTGTTGTCGTGCTTGATTTTTGTTGTTGTTGTTGCTTGTTGTATAATAAGGTATTGACGCTATTTTTTTTTTGCTTTTGTGACATCAAACATTTTGCGCATTTACACGGAGGCTGATTTGCATACAGGTACATATTGTTTTATCGATGAAAACAATAGGATGACCCCATTGGGACCCCAACGCACCGACCGCAACTCCTGAAGCTTAGGTATGACTTTTTAATAGTTAAATCTTGTTGTTGTTGTTGTTCCTTGTTGCTTGTTGTTTGTTGTTGTTTGTTGTTGTTGTTGTTGTGCTTGTTGTTGCCTGTTGTATTTTGTCGTGCTTGTTGTGTTTTGTTGTAATTGTTTTGTGCTTTTTTTTGTTGTTGTTGTTGTTGCTTGTTGTTGTCTGATAAGGTATTGACGCTATTTTTTCCCTTTTTTGTGACATCAAACATTTTGAGCACTTACACGGAGGCTGATTTGCATACCGGGCGCGACATACCGTTTTACCGAAGAAAATAATAGGGTGACCGCTTTGGAATACCACCGAACCGACCGCAACTCCTGAAGCTTAGGTATGACTTTTTAATCGTTAAATCTTTTTGTGCTTGTTGCTTGTTACTTGTTGTTTGTTGATGTTTGTTGTTGTTGTTGTTGTTGTTTGCTATTGTTGTTGTCGTTGTTGTGGTTGTGCTTGTTGTTGATGTTTGTTGTATTTTGTCGTGTTTGTTGTTGTTGTGTTTTGTTGTTATTGTTGTGCTTGTTTTTTGTTGTTGTCATTGTTGTTGTTGCTTGTTGTTGTCTGTTAAAATATTGACGCTATTTTGTTCCTGCTTTTATGACATCAAACATTTTGCGCACTTACACGGAGGTTGATTTGCATACCGGGCGGGACATACCGTTTTACCGAAGAAAACAATAGGCTGACCGCTTTGGGATACCACCCCACCGACCGCAACTCCTGAAGCTTAGGTATGACTTTTTAATAGTTAAATCTTGTTGTTGTTGTTGTTGCTTGTTGCTTGTTGTTTGTTGATGTTTGTTGTTGTTGTTGTTGTTTGTTGTTATTGTTGTTGTGGTTGTGCTTGTTGTTGTTGTTTGTTGTTGTATTTTGTCGTGCTTGTTGTTGTTGTTGTTGTTGTTGTTTCTTGTTGTATTTTGTCGTGCTTGTTGTTGTTGTGTTTTGTTGTTATTGTGCTTGTTTTTTGTTGTTGTTGTTGTTGTTGCTTGTTGTTGTCTGATAAGGTATTGACACTATTTTTTCCAGCTTTTGTGACATCAAACATTTCGAGCACTTACACGGAGGCTGATTTTCATACTGGGTGGGACATACCGTTTTATCGAAGAAAACAATATGCTGACCGCTTTGGGATACCACCGAACCGACCGCAACTCCTGAAGCTTAGGTATGACTTTTTATTAGTTAAATCTTTTTGTTGTTGCTTTTTGCTTGTTGTTTGTTGATGTTTGTTGTTGTTGTTGTTTGTTGTTGTTGTTGTCGTTGTTGTGGTTGTGCTTGTTGTTGTTGTTTGTTGTTGTATTTTGTCGTGCTTGTTGTTGTTGTGTTTTGTTGTTGTTATTGTGCTTGTTTTTTGTTGTTGTTGTTGCTTGTTGTATAATAAGGTATTGACTCTATTTTTTTTTGCTTTTGTGCAATCAAACATTTCGCGCATTTACACGGAGGCTGATTTGCATACCGGTATATACCGTTTTACCGATGAAAACAATAGGATGACCCCTTTGGGACACCAACGCACCGACCGCAACTCCTGAAGCTTAGGTATGACTTTTTAATAGTTAAATCTTGTTGATGTTGTTCCTTGTTGCTTCATGTTGTTTGTTGTTGTTTGTTGTTGTTGTTGTTGTTGTGCTTGTTGTTGTTATTTGTTGTATTTTGTCGTGTTTGTTGTGTTTTGTTGTTATTGTTGTTGTGCTTGTTTTTTGTTGTTGTTGTTGTTGCTTGTTGTTGTCTGATAAGGTATTGACGCTATTTTTTCCTTTTTTTGTGACATCAAACATTTCGAGCACTTAAACGGAGGCTGATTTGCATACCGGGCGGGACATACCGTTTTACAGAAGAAAACAATAGGCTGACCGCTTTGGAATACCACCGAACCGACCGCAACTCCTGAAGCATAGGTATGACTTTTTAATAGTTAAATATTTTTGAGCTTGTTGCTTATTGCTTGTTGTTTGTTGATGTTTGTTGTTGTTGTTGTTGTTGTTTGCTATTGTTGTTGTCGTTGTTGTGGTTGTGCTTGTTGATGTTTGTTGTATTTTGTCGTGTTTGTTGTGTTTTGTTGTTATTGTTGTGCTTGTTTTTTGTTGTTGTTATTGTTGTTGTTGCTTATTGTTGTTTGTTAAAATATTGACGCTTTTTTTTTCCCGCTTTTATGACATCAAACATTTCGCGCACTTACAAGGAGGCTGATTTCCATACCGGTATATACCGTTTTACCGAAGAAAACAATAGGCTGACCGCTTTGGGATACCACCCCACCGACCGCAACTTCTGAAGCTTAGGTATGACTTTTTAATAATTAAATCTTGTTGTTGTTGTTGCTTGTTGCTTGTTGTTTGTTGATGTTTGTTGTTGTTGTTTGTTTGTTGTTGTTGTTGTGGTTGTGCTTGTTGTTGTTGTTTGTTGTTGTATTTTGCCGTGCTTGTTGTTGTTGTGTTTTGTTGTTGTTGTGCTTGTTATTTGTTGTTGTTGTTGTTGTTGCTTGTTGTTGTCTGATAAGATATTGACGCTATTTTTTTCCCGCTTTTGTGACATCAAACATTTCGAGCACTTACACGGAGGCTGATTTGCATACTGGGCGGGACATACCGTTTTACAGAAGAAAACAATATGCTGACCGCTTTGGGATACCACTGAACCGACCGCAACTCCTGAAGCTTAGGTATGACTTTTTGTTAGTTAAATCTTTTTGTTGTTGCTTGTTGCTTGTTGTTTGTTGATGTTTGTTGTTGTTCTTGTTTGTTGTTGTTGTTGTCGTTGTTGTGGTTGTGCTTGTTGTTGTTGTTTGTTGTTGTATTTTGTCGTGCTTGTTGTTGTTGTGTTTTGTTGTTGTTGTTGTGTTTGTTTTTTCTTGTTGTTGCTTGTTGTCTAATAAGGTATTGACGCTATTTTTTTTGCTTTTGTGACATCAAACATTTTGTGCATTTACACACAGGCTGATTTGTATACCGGTACATACCGTTTAACCGTTGAAAACAATAGGATGACCCCTTTGGGACACCAACGCACCGACCGCAACTCCTGAAGCTTAGGTATGACTTTTTAATAGTTAAATCTTGTTGTTGTTGTTCCTTGTTGCTTGTTGTTGTTTGTTGTTGTTTGTTGTTGTTGTTGTTGTTGTTGTGCTAGTTGTTGTTGTCTGCTGTATTTTGTCGTGCTTGTTGTGTTTTGTTGTTATTGTTGTTGTGCTTGTTTTTTGTTGTTGTTGTTGTTGTTGTTGCTTGTTGTTGTCTGATAAGGTATTGACGATATTTTTCCCTTTTTTGTGACATCAAACATTTCGAGCACTTACACGGAGGCTGATTTGCATACCGGGCGGGACATACCGTTTTACCTTAGAAAACAATAGGCTGACCGCTTTGGAATACCACCGAACCGACCGCAACTCCTGAAGCTTAGGTCTGACTTTTTAATAGTTAAATCTTTTTGAGCTTGTTGCTTGTTGCTTGTTGTTTGTTGATGTTTGTTGTTGTTGTTGTTGTTGTTTGCTATTGTTGTTGTCGTTGTTGTGGTTGTGCTTGTTGATGTTTGTTGTATTTTGTCGTGTTTGTTGTGTTTTGTTGTTATTGTTGTGCTTGTTTTTTTTGTTGTTATTGTTGTTGTTGCTTATTATTGTCTGTTAAAATATTGACGCTATTTTTTTTCCCGCTTTTAAGACATCAAACATTTCGCGCACTTACACGGAGGCTGATTTGCATACCGGTATATACCGTTTTACCGAAGAAAACAATAGGCTGACCGCTTTGGGATACCACCCCACCGACCGCAACTTCTGAAGCTTAGGTATGACTTTTTAATAATTAAATCTTGTTGTTGTTGTTGCTTGTTGCTTGTTGTTTGTTGATGTTTGTTGTTGTTGTTTGTTTGTTGTTGTTGTTGTGGTTGTGCTTGTTGTTGTTGTTTGTTGTTGTATTTTGCCGTGCTTGTTGTTGTTGTGGTTAGTTGTTGTTGTGCTTGTTATTTGTTGTTGTTGTTGTTGTTGCTTGTTGTTGTCTGATAAGATATTGACGCTATTTTTTTCCCGCTTTTGTGACATCAAACATTTCGAGCACTTACACGGAGGCTGATTTGCATACTGGGCGGGACATACCGTTTTACCGAAGAAAACAATATGCTGACCGCTTTGGGATACCACTGAACCGACCGCAACTCCTGAAGCTTAGGTATGACTTTTTGTTAGTTAAATCTTTTTGTTGTTGCTTGTTGCTTGTTGTTTGTTGATGTTTGTTGTTGTTGTTGTTTGTTGTTGTTGTTGTCGTTGTTGTGGTTGTGCTTGTTGTTGTTGTTTGTTGTTGTATTTTGTCGTGCTTGTTGTTGTTGTGTTTTGTTGTTGTTGTTGTGTTTGTTTTTTCTTGTTGTTGCTTGTTGTCTAATAAGGTATTGACGCTATTTTTTTTGCTTTTGTGACATCAAACATTTTGCGCATTTACACACAGGCTGATTTGTATACCGGTACATACCGTTTAACCGATGAAAACAATAGGATGACCCCTTTGGGACACCAACGCACCGACCGCAACTCCTGAAGCTTAGGTATGACTTTTTAATAGTTAAATCTTGTTGTTGTTGTTCCTTGTTGCTTGTTGTTGTTTGTTGTTGTTTGTTGTTGTTGTTGTTGTTGTTGTGCTAGTTGTTGTTGTCTGCTGTATTTTGTCGTGCTTGTTGTGTTTTGTTGTTATTGTTGTTGTGCTTGTTTTTTGTTGTTGTTGTTGTCGTTGTTGCTTGTTGTTGTCTGATAAGGTATTGACGATATTTTTCCCTTTTTTGTGACATCAAACATTTCGAGCACTTACACGGAGGCTGATTTGCATACCGGGCGGGACATACCGTTTTACCTTAGAAAACAATAGGCTGACCGCTTTGGAATACCACCGAACCGACCGCAACTCCTGAAGCTTAGGTATGACTTTTTAATAGTTAAATCTTTTTGTGCTTGTTGCTTGTTGCTTGTTGTTTGTTGATGTTTGTTGTTGTTGTAGTTGTTTGCTATTGTTGTTGTCGTTGTTGTGGTTGTGCTTGTTGTTGATGTTTGTTGTATTTTGTCGTGTTTGTTGTTGTGTTTTGTTGTTATTGTTGTTGTTGCTTGTTATTGTCTGTTAAAATATTGACGCTTTTATGACATCAATCTTTTCGCGCACTTACACGGAGGCTGATTTGCATACCGGGCGGGACATACCGTTTTACCGAAGAAAACAATAGGCTGACCGCTTTGGAATACCACCGAACCGACCGCAACTCCTGAAGCTTAGGTCTGACTTTTTAATAGTTAAATCTTTTTGAGCTTGTTGCTTGTTGCTTGTTGTTTGTTGATGTTTGTTGTTGTTGTTGTTGTTGTTTGCTATTGTTGTTGTCGTTGTTGTGGTTGTGCTTGTTGATGTTTGTTGTATTTTGTCGTGTTTGTTGTGTTTTGTTGTTATTGTTGTGCTTGTTTTTTTTGTTGTTATTGTTGTTGTTGCTTATTATTGTCTGTTAAAATATTGACGCTATTTTTTTTCCCGCTTTTAAGACATCAAACATTTCGCGCACTTACACGGAGGTTGATTTGCATACCGGTATATACCGTTTTACCGAAGAAAACAATAGGCTGACCGCTTTGGGATACCACCCCACCGACCGCAACTTCTGAAGCTTAGGTATGACTTTTTAATAATTAAATCTTGTTGTTGTTGTTGCTTGTTGCTTGTTGTTTGTTGATGTTTGTTGTTGTTGTTTGTTGTTGTTGTTGTTGTTGTGGTTGTGCTTGTTGTTGTTGTTTGTTGTTGTATTTTGCCGTGCTTGTTATTGTTGTGTTTTGTTGTTGTTGTGCTTGTTATTTGTTGTTGTTGTTGTTGTTGTTGTTGCTTGTTGTTGTCTGATAAGATATTGACGCTATTTTTTCCCGCTTTTGTGACATCAAACATTTCAAGCACTTACAGGGAGGCTGATTTGCATACTGGGCGGGACATACCGTTTTACCGAAGAAAACAATATGCTGACCGCTTTAGGATACCACCGAACCGACCGCAACTCCTGAAGCTTAGGTATGACTTTTTGTTAGTTAAATCTTTTTGTTGTTGCTTGTTGCTTGTTGTTTGTTGATGTTTGTTGTTGTTGTTGTTGTTTGTTGTTGTTGTTGTCGTTGTTGTGGTTGTGCTTGTTGTTGTTGTTTGTTGTTGTATTTTGTCGTGCTTGTTGTTGTTGTGTTTTGTTGTTGTTGTTGTGCTTGTTTTTTATTGTTGTTGCTTGTTGTCTAATAAGGTATTGATGCTATTTTTTTTGCTTTTTTGACATCAAACATTTCGCGCATTTACACAGAGGCTGATTTGTATACCGGTACATACCGTTTTACCGATGAAAACAATAGGATGACCCCTTTGGGACACAAACGCACCGACCGCAACTCCTGAAGCTTAGGTAAGACTTTTTAATAGTTAAATCTTGTTGTTCCTTGTTGCTCGTTGTTGTTTGTTGTTGTTGTTGTTTGCTGTTGTTGTTGTTGTTGTTGTGCTTGTTGTTGTTCTCTGCTGTATTTTGTCGTGCTTGTTGTGTTTTGTTGTTATTGTTGTTGTGCTTGTTTTTTGTTGTTGTTGTTGTTGTTGTTGGTTGTTGTTGTCTGATAAGGTATTGACGCTATTTTTTCCCTTTTTTGTGACATCAAACATTTCGAGCACTTACACGGAGGCTGATTTACATACCGGGCGGGACATACCGTTTTACCGAAGAAAACAATAGGCTGACCGCTTTGGAATACCACCGAACCGACCGCAACTCCTGAAGCTTAGGTATGACTTTTTAATAGTTAAATCTTTTTGTGCTTGTTGCTTGTTGCTTGTTGTTTGTTGATGTTTGTTGTTGTTGTTGTTTACTATTGTTGTTGTCGTTGTTGTGGTTGGGCTTGTTGTTGATGTTTGTTGTATTTTGTCGTGTTTGTTGTTGTGTTTTGTTGTTATTGTTGTGCTTGTTTTTTGTTGCTGTTATTGTTGTTGTTGCTTGTTATTGTCTGTTAAAATATTGACGCTATTTTTTCCGCTTTTATGACATCAAACATTTCGCGTACCTACACGGAGGCTGATTTGCATACCGGGCGGGACATACCGTTTTACCGAAGAAAACAATAGGCTGACCGCTTTGGAATACCACCGAACCGAACGCAACTCCTGAAGCTTAGGTATGACATTTTAATAGTTAAATCTTGTTGAGCTTGTTGCTTGTTGCTTGTTGTTTGTTGATGTTTATTGTTGTTGTTGTTGTTTGCTATTGTTGTTGTCGTTGTTGTGGTTGTGCTTGTTGATGTTTGATGTATTTTGTCGTGTTTGTTGTTTTTTGTTGTTATTGTTGTGCTTGTTTTTTGTTGTTGTTATTGTTGTTGTTGCTTATTGTTGTCTGTTAAAATATTGAGCCTATTTTTTTTCCCGCTTTTATGACATCAAACATTTCGCGCACTTACACAGAGGCTGATTTGCATACCGGTATATACCGTTTTACCGAAGAAAACAATAGGCTGACCGCTTTGGGATACCACCCCACCGACCGCAACTTCTGAAGCTTAGGTATGACTTTTTAATAAATAAATCTTGTTGTTGTTGTTGCTTGTTGCTTGTTGTTTGTTGATGTTTGTTGTTGTTGTTTGTTGTTGTTGTTGTTGTTGTGGTTGTGCTTGTTGTTGTTGTTTGTTGTTGTATTTTGCCGTGCTTGTTGTTGTTGTGTTTTGTTGTTGTTGTGCTTGTTATTTGTTGTTGTTGTTGTTGTTGTTGCTTGTTGTTGTCTGATAAGATATTAACGCTATTTTTTTCCCGCTTTTGTGACATCAAACATTTCGAGTACTTACACGGAGGCTGATTTGCATACTGGGCGGGACATACCGTTTTACCGAAGAAAACAATATGCTGAACGCTTTGGGATACCACTGAATCGACCGCAACTCCTGAAGCTTAGGTATGACATTTTATTAGTTAAATCTTTTTGTTGTTGCTTGTTGCTTGTTGTTTGTTGATGTTTGTTGTTGTTGTTGTTGTTGTTTGTTGTTGTTGTTGTCGTTGTTGTGGTTGTGCTTGTTGTTGTCGTTTGTTGTTGTATTTTTTCGTGCTTGTTGTTGTTGTGTTTTGTTGTTGTTGTTGTGCTTGTTTTTTCTTGTTGTTGCTTGTTGTCTAATAAGGTATTGACGCTATTTTTTTTGCTTTTGTGACATCAAACATTTCGCGCATTTACACAGAGGCTGATTTGTATACCGGTACATACCGTTTTACCGATGAAAACAATAGGATGACCCCTTTGGGACACCAACGCACCGACCGCAACTCCTGAAGCTTAGGTATGACTTTTTAATAGTTAAATCTTGTTGTTGTTGTTCCTTGTTGCTTGTTGTTGTTTGTTGTTGTTGTTGTGCTTGTTGTTGTGCTCTGTTGTATTTTGTCGTGCTTGTTGTGTTTTGTTGTTATTGTTGTTGTGCTTGTTTTTTGTTGTTGTTGTTGTTGTTGCTTGTTGTTGTCTGATAAGGTATTGACGCTATTTTTTCCCTGTTTTGTGACATCAAACATTTCGAGCACTTACACGGAGGCTGATTTGCATACCGGGCGGGACATACCGTTTTACCGAAGAAAACAATAGGCTGGCCGCTTTGGGATACCACCCCACCGACCGCAACTCCTGAAGCTTAGGTATGACTTTTTAATAGGTAAATCTTGTTGTTGTTGTTGTTGCTTGTTGCTTGTTGTTTGTTGATGTTTGTTGTTGTTGTTTGTTGTTGTTGTTGTTGTGGTTGTGCTTGTTGTTGTTGTTTGTTATTGTATTTTGCCGTGCTTGTTGTTGTTGTGTTTTGTTGTTGTTGTGCTTGTTTTTTGTTGTTGTTGTTGTTGTTGTTGTTGCTTGTTGTTGTCTGATAAGGTATTGACGCTATTTTTTTCCAGATTTTGTGACATCAAACATTTCGAGCACTTACACGGAGGCTGATTTGCATACTGGGCGTGACATGCCGTTTTACCGAAGAAAACAATATGCTGACCGCTTTGGGATACCACCGAACCGACCGCAACTCCTGAAGCTTAGATATGACTTTTTATTAGTTAAATCTTTTTGTTGTTGTTGCTTGTTACTTGTTGTTTGTTGATGTTTGTTGTTGTTGTTGTTGTTTGTTGTTGTTGTTGTCGTTGTTGTGGCTGTGCTTTTTGTTGTGGTTTGTTGTTGTATTTTGTCGGGCTTGTTGTT
>JALAZF010000254.1:6945000-6970000 GCA_022829125.1 Lathyrus tuberosus
TGTTGTATTTTGCCGTGCTTGTTGTTGTTGTGTTTTGTTGTTGTTGTGCTTGTTATTTGTTGTTGTTGTTGTTGTTGCTTGTTGTTGTCTGATAAGATATTGACGCTATTTTTTTCCCGCTTTTGTGACATCAAACATTTCGTGTACTTACACGGAGGCTGATTTGCATACTGGGCGGGACATACCGTTTTACCGAAGAAAATAATATGCTGACCACTTTGGGATACCACCGAATCGACCGTAACTCCTGAAGCTTAGGTATGACTTTTTATTAGTTAAATCTTTTTGTTGTTGCTTGTTGCTTGTTGTTTGTTGGTGTTTGTTGTTGTTGTTGTTGTTTGTTGTTGTTGTTGTCGTTGTTGTGGCTGTGCTTTTTGTTGTGGTTTGTTGTTGTATTTTGTCGGGCTTGTTGTTGTTGTGTTTTGTTGTTGTTGCTCTTTTTTTTTTTTGTTGTTGCTTGTGGTCTAATAAGGTATTGACGCTATTTTTTTTTTGCTTTTGTGATATCAAACATTTTGCGTATTTACACGGAGGCTGATTTGCATACCGGTACATACCGTTTTACCGATGAAAACAATAGGATGACGCCTTTGGGACACCAACGCACCGACCACAACTCCTGAAGCTTAGGTATGACTTTTTAATAGTTAAATCTTGTTGTTGTTGTTGTTCCTTGTTGCTTGTTGTTGTTTGTTGTTGTTGTTGTTGTGCTTGTTGTTGTTGTCTGTTGTATTTTGATGTGGTTGTTGTGTTTTGTTGTTATTGTTGTTGTGCTTGTTTTTTGTTGTTGTTGTTGTTGCTTGTTGTCTGATAAGGTATTGACGCTATTTTTTCCCTTTTTTGTGACATCAAACATTTCGGGCACTTACACGGAGGCTGATTTGTATACCGGGCGGGACATACCGTTTTACCGAAGAAAACAATAGACTGACAACTTTGGAATACCAGCGAACCGACCGCAACTCCTGAAGCTTAGGTATGTCTTTTTAATAGTTAAATCTTTTTGAGCTTGTTGCTTGCTGCTTGTTGTTTGTTGATGTTTGTTGTTGTTGTTGTTGTTTGCTATTGTTGTTGTCGTTGTTGTGGTTGTGCTTGTTGATGTTTGTTGTATTTTGTCGTGTTTGTTGTGTTTTGTTGTTATTGTTGTGCTTGTTTTTTGGTGTTGTTATTGTTGTTGTTGCTTATTGTTGTCTGTTAAAATATTGACGCTATTTTTTTTCCCGCTTTTATGACATCAAACATTTCGCGCACTTACACAGAGGCTGATTTGCATACCGGTATATACCGTTTTACCGAAGAAAACAATAGGCTGACCGCTTTGGGATACCACCCCACCGACCGCAACTTCTGAAGCTTAGGTATGACTTTTTAATAATTAAATCTTGTTGTTGTTGTTGCTTGTTGCTTGTTGTTTGTTGTTGTTGTTGTTGTTGTGGTTGTGCTTCTTGTTGTTGTTTGTTGTTGTATTTTGCCGTGCTTGTTGTTGTTGTGTTTTGTTGTTGTTGTGCTTGTTATTTGTTGTTGTTGTTGTTGTTGCTTGTTGTTGTCTGATAAGATATTGACGCTATTTTTTTCCCGCTTTTGTGACATCAAACATTTCGTGTACTTACACGGAGGCTGATTTGCATACTGGGCGGGACATACCGTTTTACCGAAGAAAATAATATGCTGACCACTTTGGGATACCACCGAATCGACCGTAACTCCTGAAGCTTAGGTATGACTTTTTATTAGTTAAATCTTTTTGTTGTTGCTTGTTGCTTGTTGTTTGTTGGTGTTTGTTGTTGTTGTTGTTGTTTGTTGTTGTTGTTGTCGTTGTTGTGGCTGTGCTTTTTGTTGTGGTTTGTTGTTGTATTTTGTCGGGCTTGTTGTTGTTGTGTTTTGTTGTTGTTGCTCTTTTTTTTTTTTGTTGTTGCTTGTGGTCTAATAAGGTATTGACGCTATTTTTTTTTTGCTTTTGTGATATCAAACATTTTGCGTATTTACACGGAGGCTGATTTGCATACCGGTACATACCGTTTTACCGATGAAAACAATAGGATGACGCCTTTGGGACACCAACGCACCGACCACAACTCCTGAAGCTTAGGTATGACTTTTTAATAGTTAAATCTTGTTGTTGTTGTTGTTCCTTGTTGCTTGTTGTTGTTTGTTGTTGTTGTTGTTGTGCTTGTTGTTGTTGTCTGTTGTATTTTGATGTGGTTGTTGTGTTTTGTTGTTATTGTTGTTGTGCTTGTTTTTTGTTGTTGTTGTTGTTGCTTGTTGTCTGATAAGGTATTGACGCTATTTTTTCCCTTTTTTGTGACATCAAACATTTCGGGCACTTACACGGAGGCTGATTTGTATACCGGGCGGGACATACCGTTTTACCGAAGAAAACAATAGACTGACAACTTTGGAATACCAGCGAACCGACCGCAACTCCTGAAGCTTAGGTATGTCTTTTTAATAGTTAAATCTTTTTGAGCTTGTTGCTTGCTGCTTGTTGTTTGTTGATGTTTGTTGTTGTTGTTGTTGTTTGCTATTGTTGTTGTCGTTGTTGTGGTTGTGCTTGTTGATGTTTGTTGTATTTTGTCGTGTTTGTTGTGTTTTGTTGTTATTGTTGTGCTTGTTTTTTGGTGTTGTTATTGTTGTTGTTGCTTATTGTTGTCTGTTAAAATATTGACGCTATTTTTTTTCCCGCTTTTATGACATCAAACATTTCGCGCACTTACACAGAGGCTGATTTGCATACCGGTATATACCGTTTTACCGAAGAAAACAATAGGCTGACCGCTTTGGGATACCACCCCACCGACCGCAACTTCTGAAGCTTAGGTATGACTTTTTAATAATTAAATCTTGTTGTTGTTGTTGCTTGTTGCTTGTTGTTTGTTGTTGTTGTTGTTGTTGTGGTTGTGCTTCTTGTTGTTGTTTGTTGTTGTATTTTGCCGTGCTTGTTGTTGTTGTGTTTTGTTGTTGTTGTGCTTGTTATTTGTTGTTGTTGTTGTTGTTGCTTGTTGTTGTCTGATAAGATATTGACGCTATTTTTTTCCCGCTTTTGTGACATCAAACATTTCGTGTACTTACACGGAGGCTGATTTGCATACTGGGCGGGACATACCGTTTTACCGAAGAAAATAATATGCTGACCACTTTGGGATACCACCGAATCGACCGTAACTCCTGAAGCTTAGGTATGACTTTTTATTAGTTAAATCTTTTTGTTGTTGCTTGTTGCTTGTTGTTTGTTGGTGTTTGTTGTTGTTGTTGTTGTTTGTTGTTGTTGTTGTCGTTGTTGTGGCTGTGCTTTTTGTTGTGGTTTGTTGTTGTATTTTGTCGGGCTTGTTGTTGTTGTGTTTTGTTGTTGTTGCTCTTTTTTTTTTTTTGTTGTTGCTTGTGGTCTAATAAGGTATTGACGCTATTTTTTTTTTGCTTTTGTGATATCAAACATTTTGCGTATTTACACGGAGGCTGATTTGCATACCGGTACATACCGTTTTACCGATGAAAACAATAGGATGACGCCTTTGGGACACCAACGCACCGACCACAACTCCTGAAGCTTAGGTATGACTTTTTAATAGTTAAATCTTGTTGTTGTTGTTGTTCCTTGTTGCTTGTTGTTGTTTGTTGTTGTTGTTGTTGTGCTTGTTGTTGTTGTCTGTTGTATTTTGATGTGGTTGTTGTGTTTTGTTGTTATTGTTGTTGTGCTTGTTTTTTGTTGTTGTTGTTGTTGCTTGTTGTCTGATAAGGTATTGACGCTATTTTTTCCCTTTTTTGTGACATCAAACATTTCGGGCACTTACACGGAGGCTGATTTGTATACCGGGCGGGACATACCGTTTTACCGAAGAAAACAATAGACTGACAACTTTGGAATACCAGCGAACCGACCGCAACTCCTGAAGCTTAGGTATGTCTTTTTAATAGTTAAATCTTTTTGAGCTTGTTGCTTGCTGCTTGTTGTTTGTTGATGTTTGTTGTTGTTGTTGTTGTTTGCTATTGTTGTTGTCGTTGTTGTGGTTGTGCTTGTTGATGTTTGTTGTATTTTGTCGTGTTTGTTGTGTTTTGTTGTTATTGTTGTGCTTGTTTTTTGGTGTTGTTATTGTTGTTGTTGCTTATTGTTGTCTGTTAAAATATTGACGCTATTTTTTTTCCCGCTTTTATGACATCAAACATTTCGCGCACTTACACAGAGGCTGATTTGCATACCGGTATATACCGTTTTACCGAAGAAAACAATAGGCTGACCGCTTTGGGATACCACCCCACCGACCGCAACTTCTGAAGCTTAGGTATGACTTTTTAAGAATTAAATCTTGTTGTTGTTGTTGCTTGTTGCTTGTTGTTTGTTGTTGTTGTTGTTGTTGTGGTTGTGCTTCTTGTTGTTGTTTGTTGTTGTATTTTGCCGTGCTTGTTGTTGTTGTGTTTTGTTGTTGTTGTGCTTGTTATTTGTTGTTGTTGTTGTTGTTGCTTGTTGTTGTCTGATAAGATATTGACGCTATTTTTTTCCCGCTTTTGTGACATCAAACATTTCGTGTACTTACACGGAGGCTGATTTGCATACTGGGCGGGACATACCGTTTTACCGAAGAAAATAATATGCTGACCACTTTGGGATACCACCGAATCGACCGTAACTCCTGAAGCTTAGGTATGACTTTTTATTAGTTAAATCTTTTTGTTGTTGCTTGTTGCTTGTTGTTTGTTGGTGTTTGTTGTTGTTGTTGTTGTTTGTTGTTGTTGTTGTCGTTGTTGTGGTTGTGCTTGTTGTTGTTGTTTGTTGTTGTATTTTGTCGTGCTTGTTGTTGTCCTTGTTTTTTCTTGTTGTTGCTTGTTGTCTAATAAGGTATTGACGCTATTTTTTTTGCTTTTGTGACATCAATCATTTCGCGCATTTACACCGAGGCTGATTTGTATACCGGTACATACCGTTTTACCGATGAAAACAATAGGATGACCCCTTTGGGACACCAACGCACCGACCGCAACTCCTGAAGCTTAGGTATGACTTTTTAATAGTTAAATCTTGTTGTTGTTGTTCCTTGTTGCTTGTTGTTGTTTGTTGTTGTTTGTTGTTGTTGTTGTTGTGCTTGTTGTTGTTGTCTGTTGTATTTTGTCGTGCTTGTTGTGTTTTGTTGTTATTGTTGTTGTGCTTGTTTTTTGTTGTTGTTGTTGTTGTTGTTGTTGCTTGTTGTTGTCTGATAAGGTATTGACGCTATTTTTTCCCTGTTTTGTGACATCAAACATTTCGAGCACTTACACGGAGGCTGATTTGCATACCGGGCGGGACATACCGTTTTACCGAAGAAAACAATAGGCTGACCGCTTTGGGATATCACCCCACCGACCGCAACTCCTGAAGCTTAGGTATGACTTTTTAATAGTTAAATCTTGTTGTTGTTGTTGTTGCTTGTAGCTTGTTGTTTGTTGATGTTTGTTGTTGTTGTTTGTTGTTGTTGTTGTGGTTGTGCTTGTTGTTGTTGTTTGTTATTGTATTTTGCCGTGCTTGTTGTTGTTGTTGTTGTGTTTTTCCCTTGTTGCTTGTTGTTTGTTGTGCTTGTTGTGCTTGTTGTTGTTGTCTGTTGTATTTTGTCGTGTTTGTTGTGTTTTGTTGTTATTGTCGTTGTGCTTGTTTTTTGTTGTTGTTGTTGTTGGTTGTTGTTGTCTGATAAGGTATTGACTCTAATTTTTCCTTTTTTTGTGACATCAAACATTTCGAGCACTTACACGGAGGCTGATTTGCATACCGGGCGGGACATACCGTTTTACCGAAGAAAACAATAGGATGACCGCTTTGGAATACCACCGAACCGACCGCAACTCCTGAAGCTTAGGTATGACTTTTTATTAGTTAAATCTTTTTGTTGTTGTTGCTTGTTGCTTGTTGTTTGTTGATGTTTGTTGTTGTTGTTGTTGTTTGTTGTTGTTGTTGTTGTAGTCGTTGTTGTTGTTTTCTATTGTTGTTGTCGTTGTTGTGGTTGTGCTTGTTGTTGATGTTTGTTGTATTTTATCGTGTTTGTTGTGTTTTGTAGTTATTGTTGTGCTTGTTTTTTGTTGTTGTTATTATTGTTGTTGCTTATTGTTGTCTGTTAAAATATTGACGCTATTTATTTTCCCGCTTTTATGACATCAAACATTTCGCGCACTTACACGGAGGCTGATTTGCATACCGGGCGGGACATACCATTTTACCGAAGAAAACAATAGGCTGACCGCTTTGGGATACCACCCCACCGACCGCAACTCCTGAAGCTTAGGTATGACTTTTTAATAATTAAATCTTGTTGTTGTTGTTGCTTGTTGCTTGTTGTTTGTTGATGTTTGTTGTTGTTGTTGTTTGTTGTTGTTGTTGTTGTTGTGGTTGTGCTTGTTGTTGTTGTTTGTTGTTGTATTTTGCCGTGCTTGTTGTTGTTGTGTTTTGATGTTGTTGTGCTGGTTTTTTGTTGTTGTTGTTGTTGTTGCTTGTTGTTGTCTGATAAGGTATTGACGCTATTATTTTTCCTCTTTTTTGCCATCAAACATTTCGAGCACTTACACGGAGGCTGATTTGTATACTGGGAGGGATATACGATTTTACCGAAGAAAACAATATGCTGACCGCTTTGGGATACCACCGAACCGACCGCAACTCCTGAAGCTTAGGTATGACTTTTTATTAGTTAAATCTTTTTGTTGTTGCTGCTTGTTGTTTGTTGTTTATTGATGTTTGGTGTTGTTGTTGTTGTTGTTGTTTGTTGTTGTTGTTGTCGTTGTTGTGGTTGTGCTTGTTGTTGTTGTTTGTTGTTGTATTTTGTCGTGCTTGTTATTGTTGTGTTTTGTTGTTGTTGTTGTGCTTGTTTTTTGTTGTTGTTGTTGCTTGTTGTCTAAAAATGTATTGACGTTATTTTTTTTTGCTTTTGTGACATCAAACATTTCGCGCATTTACACGGAGGCTGATTTGTATACCGGTACATACCATTTTACCGATGAAAACAATAGGATGACCCCTTTGGGACACCAACGCACCGACCGCAACTCCTGAAGCTTAGGTATGACTTTTTAATAGTTAAATCTTGTTGTTGTCGTTCCTTGTTGCTTGTTGTTGTTTTTTGTTGTTTGTTGTTGTTGTTGTGCTTGTTGTTGTTGTCTGTTGTATTTTGTCGTGCTTGTTGTGTTTTGTTGTTATTGTTGTTGTGCTTGTTTTTTGTTGTTGTTGTTGTTGTTGCTTGTTGTTGTCTGATAAGGTATTGACGCTATTTTTTCCCTTATTTGTGACATCAAACATTTCGAGCACTTAAACGGAGGCTGATTTGCATACCGGGCAGGACATACCGTTTTACCGAAGAAAATAATAGGCTGACCGCTTTGGAATACCACAGAACCGACCGCAACTCATGAAGCTTAGGTCTGACTTTTTAATAGTTAAATCTTTTTGTGCTTGTTGCTTGTTGTTTGTTGTTGTTGTTGTTCTTGTTTGCTATTGTTGTTGTCGTTGTTGTGGTTGTGCTTGTTGTTGATGTTTGTTGTATTTTGTCGTGTTTGTTGTTGTTGTGTTTTGTTGTTATTATTGTGCTTGGTTTTTGTTGTTGTTATTGTTGTTGTTGCTTGTTGTTGTTTGTTAAAATATTGACGCTATTTTTTTTCCCGCTTTTATGACATCAAACATTTTGCGCACTTACACGGAGGCTGATTTGCATACCGGGCGGGACATACCGTTTTACCGAAGAAAACAATAGGCTGACCGCTTTGGGATACCACCCCACCGACCGCAACTCCTGAAGCTTAGGTATGACTTCTTAATAGTTAAATCTTGTTGTTGTTGTTGTTGCTTGTTGCTTGTTGTTTGTTGATGTTTGTTGTTGTTGTTGTTGTTGTATATTGTTATTGTTGTTGTGGTTGTGCTTGTTGTTGTTGTTTGTTGTTGTATTTTGCCGTGCTTGTTGTTGTTGTGTTTTGTTGTTGTTGTGCTTGTTTTTTGTTGTTGTTGTTGTTGTTGTTGCTTGTTGTTGTCTGATAAGGTATTGACGCTATTTTTTTCCCGCTTTTGTGACATCAAACATTTCGAGCACTTACACGGAGGCTGATTTGCATACTGGGCGGGACATACCGTTTTACCGAAGAAAACAATATGCTGACCGCTTTGGGATACCACCGAACCGACCGCAACTCCTGAAGCTTAGGTATGACTTTTTATTAGTTAAATATTTTTGTTGTTGCTTGTTTCTTGTTGTTTGTTGATGTTTGTTGTTGTTGTTGTTGTTTGTTGTTGTTGTCGTTGTTGTGGTTGTGCTTGTTGTTGTTGTTTGTTGTGTATTTTGTCGTGCTTGTTGTTGTTGTGTTTTGTTGTTGTTGTTGTGCTTGTTTTTTGTTGTAGTTGCTTGTTGTCTAATAAGGTATTGACGCTATTTTTTTTTGCTTTTGTGACATCAAACATTTCGCGCATTTACACGGAGGCTGTTTTGCATACCGGTACATACCGTTTTACCGATGAAAACAATATGATGACCCCTTTGGGACACCCATGCACCGACCGCAACTCCTGAAGCTTAGGTATGACTTTTTAATAGTTAAATCTTGTTGTTGTTGTTCCTTGTTGCTTGTTGTTTGTTGTTGTTTGTTGTTGTTGTTGTGCTTGTTGTGCTTGTTGTTGTTGTCTGTTGTATTTTGTCGTGTTTGTTGTGTTTTGTTGTTATTGTTGTTGTGCTTGTTTTTTGTTGTTGTTGTTGTTGCTTGTTGTTGTCTGATAAGGTATTAACGCTATTTTTTCCTTTTTTTGTGACATCAAACATTTCGAGCACTTACACGGAGGCTGATTTGCATACCAGGCGGGACATACCGTTTTACCGAAGAAAACAATAGGCTGGCCGCTTTGGAATACCACCGAACCGACCGCAACTCCTGAAGCTTAGGTATGACTTTTTAATAGTTAAATCTTTTTGAGCTTGTTGCTTGTTGCTTGTTGTTTGTTGATGTTTGTTTTTGTTGTTGTTGTTGTTGTTTGCTATTTTTGTTGTCGTTGTTGTGGTTGTGCTTGTTGTTGATGTTTGTTGTATTTTGTCGTGTTTGTTGTGTTTTGTTGTTATTGTTGTGCTTGTTTTTTGTTGTTGTTATTGTTGTTGTTGCTTGTTGTTGTCTGTTAAAATATCGACGCTATTTTTTTCCCGCTTTTATGACATCAAACATTACGCGCACTTACACGGAGGCTGATTTGCATACCGGGCGGGACATACCGTTTTACCGAAGAAAACAATATGCTGACCGCTTTGGGATACCACCGAACCGACCGCAACTCCTGAAGCTTAGGTATGACTTTTTATTAGTTAAATCTTTTTGTTGTTGCTTGTTGCTTGTTGTTTGTTGATGTTTGTTGTTGTTGTTGTTGTTTGTTGTTGTTGTCGTTGTTGTGGTTGTGCTTGTTGTTGTTGTTTGTTGTGTATTTTGTCGTGCTTGTTGTTGTTGTGTTTTGTTGTTGTTGTTGTGCTTGTTTTTTGTTGTAGTTGCTTGTTGTCTAATAAGGTATTGACGCTATTTTTTTTTGCTATTGTGACATCAAACATTTCGCGCATTTACACGGAGGCTGTTTTGCATACCGGTACATACCGTTTTACCGATGAAAACAATATGATGACCCCTTTGGGACACCCATGCACCGACCGCAACTCCTGAAGCTTAGGTATGACTTTTTAATAGTTAAATCTTGTTGTTGTTGTTCCTTGTTGCTTGTTGTTTGTTGTTGTTTGTTGTTGTTGTTGTGCTTGTTGTGCTTGTTGTTGTTGTCTGTTGTATTTTGTCGTGTTTGTTGTGTTTTGTTGTTATTGTTGTTGTGCTTGTTTTTTGTTGTTGTTGTTGTTGCTTGTTGTTGTCTGATAAGGTATTGACGCTATTTTTTCCTTTTTTTGTGACATCAAACATTTCGAGCACTTACACGGAGGCTGATTTGCATACCAGGCGGGATATACCGTTTTACCGAAGAAAACAATAGGCTGGCCGCTTTGGAATACCACCGAACCGACCGCAACTCCTGAAGCTTAAGTATGACTTTTTAATAGTTAAATCTTTTTGAGCTTGTTGCTTGTTGCTTGTTGTTTGTTGATGTTTGTTTTTGTTGTTGTTGTTGTTGTTTGCTATTTTTGTTGTCGTTGTTGTGGTTGTGCTTGTTGTTGATGTTTGTTGTATTTTGTCGTGTTTGTTGTGTTTTGTTGTTATTGTTGTGCTTGTTTTTTGTTGTTGTTATTGTTGTTGTTGCTTGTTGTTGTCTGTTAAAATATCGACGCTATTTTTTTCCCGCTTTTATGACATCAAACATTACGCGCACTTACACGGAGGCTGATTTGCATACCGGGCGGGACATACCGTTTTACCGAAGAAAACAATAGGCTGACCGCTTTGGGATACCACCCCGCCGACCGCAACTTCTGAAGCTTAGGTATGACTTTTTAATAATTAAATCTTGTTGTTGTTGTTGCTTGTTGTTTGTTGTTTGTTCATGTTTGTTGTTGTTGTTGTTTTTTGTTGTTGTTGTTGTGGTTGTGCTTGTTGTTGTTGTTTGTTGTTGTATTTTGCCGTGCTTGTTGTTGTTGTGTTTTGTTGTTGTTGTGCTTGTTTTTTGCTGTTGTTGTTGTTGTTGCTTGTTATCTGATAAGATATCCACGCTATTTTTTTCCCGCTTTTGTGACATCAAACATTTCGAGCACTTACACGGAGGCTGATTTGCATACTGGGCGGGACATACCATTTTACCGAAGAAAACAATATGCTGACTGCTTTGGGATACCACCGAACCGACCGCAACTCCTGAAGCTTAGGTATGACTTTTTATTAGTTAAATCTTTTAGTTGTTGTTGCTTGTTGCTTGTTGTTTGTTGATGTTTGTTGTTGTTGTTGTTGTTTGCTGTTGTTGTTGTCGTTGTTGTGGTTGTGCTTGTTGTTGTTGTTTGTTGTTGTATTTTGTCGTGCTTGTTATTGTTGTGTTTTGTTGTTGTTGTTGTGCTTGTTTTTTGTTGTTGTTGTTGCTTGTTGTCTAAAAATGTATTGACGCTATTTTTTTTTGCTTTTGTGACATCAAACATTTCGCGCATTTACACTGAGGCTGATTTGCAAACCGGTACATACAGTTTTACCGATGAAAACAATAGGATGACCCCTTTGGGACACCAACGCACCGACCGCAACTCCTGAAGCTTAGGTATGACTTTTTAATAGTTAAATCTTGTTGTTGTCGTTCCTTGTTGCTTACTGTTGTTTGTTGTTGTTGTTGTGCTTGTTGTTGTTGTCTGTTGTATTTTGTCGTGCTTGTTGTGTTTTGTTGTTATTGTTGTTGTGCTTGTTTTTTGTTGATGTTGTTGTTGCTTATTGTTGTCTGATAAGGTATTGACGCTATTTTTTCCCATATTTGTGACATCAAACATTTCGAGCACTTAAACGGAGGCTGATTTGCATACCGGGCAGGACATACCGTTTTACTGAAGAAAATAATAAGCTGACCGCTTTGGAATACCACAGAATCGACCGCAACTCCTGAAGCTTAGGTATGACTTTTTAATAGTTAAATCTTTTTGTGCTTGTTGCTTGTTGTTTGTTGTTGTTGTTGTTGTTGTTTGCTATTGTTGTTGTCGTTGTTGTGGTTGTGCTTGTTGTTGATGTTTGTTGTATTTTGTCGTGTTTGTTGTTGTTGTGTTTTGTTGTTATTATTGTGCTTGGTTTTTGTTGTTGTTATTGTTGTTTTTGCTTGTTGTTGTCTGTTAAAATATTGACGCTATTTTTTTTTCCCGCTTTTATGACATCAAACATTTTGCGCACTTACACGGAGGCTGATTTGCATACCGGGCGGGACATACCGTTTTACCGAAGAAAACAATAGGCTGACCGCTTTGGGATACCACCCCACCGACCGCAACTCCTGAAGCTTAGGTATGACTTTTTAATAGTTAAATCTTGTTGTTATTGTTGTTGCTTGTTGCTTGTTGTTTGTTGAGGTTTGTTGTTGTTGTTGTTGTTGTTTGTTGTTATTGTTGTTGTGGTTGTGCTTGTTGTTGTTGTTTGTTGTTGTATTTTGCCGTGCTTGTTGTTGTTGTGTTTTGTTGTTGTTGTGCTTGTTTTTTGTTGTTGTTGTTGTTGCTTGTTGTTGTCTGATAAGGTATTGACGCTATTTTTTTCCCGCTTTTGTGACATCAAACATTTCGAGCACTTACACGGAGGCTGATTTGCATACTGGGCGGGACATACCGTTTTACCGAAGAAAACAATATGCTGACCGCTTTGGGATACCACCGAACCGACCGCAACTCCTGAAGCTTAGGTATGACTTTTTATTAGTTAAATCTTTTTGTTGTTGCTTGTTGCTTGTTGTTTCTTGATGTTTGTTGTTGTTGTTGTTGTTTGTTGTTGTTGTCGTTGTTGTGGTTGTGCTTGTTGTTGTTGTTTGTTGTGTATTTTGTCGTGCTTGTTGTTGTTGTGTTTTGTTGTTGTTGTTGTGCTTGTTTTTTATTGTAGTTGCTTGTTGTCTAATAAGGTATTGACGCTATTTTTTTTTGCTTTTGTGACATCAAACATTTCGCGCATTTACACGGAGGCTGTTTTGCATACCGGTACATACCGTTTTACCGATGAAAACAATATGATGACCCCTTTGGGACACCCATGCACCGACCGCAACTCCTGAAGCTTAGGTATGACTTTTTAATAGTTAAATCTTGTTGTTGTTGTTCCTTGTTGCTTGTTGTTTGTTGTTGTTTGTTGTTGTTGTTGTGCTTGTTGTGCTTGTTGTTGTTGTCTGTTGTATTTTGTCGTGTTTGTTGTGTTTTGTTGTTATTGTTGTTGTGCTTGTTTTTTGTTGTTGTTGTTGTTGCTTGTTGTTGTCTGATAAGGTATTGACGCTATTTTTTCCTTTTTTTGTGACATCAAACATTTCGAGCACTTACACGGAGGCTGATTTGCATACCAGGCGGGACATACCGTTTTACCGAAGAAAACAATAGGCTGGCCGCTTTGGAATACCACCGAACCGAACGCAACTCCTGAAGCTTAGGTATGACTTTTTAATAGTTAAATCTTTTTGAGCTTGTTGCTTGTTGCTTGTTGTTTGTTGATGTTTGTTTTTGTTGTTGTTGTTGTTGTTTGCTATTTTTGTTGTCGTTGTTGTGGTTGTGCTTGTTGTTGATGTTTGTTGTATTTTGTCGTGTTTGTTGTGTTTTGTTGTTATTGTTGTGCTTGTTTTTTGTTGTTGTTATTGTTGTTGTTGCTTGTTGTTGTCTGTTAAAATATCGACGCTATTTTTTTCCCGCTTTTATGACATCAAACATTACGCGCACTTACACGGAGGCTGATTTGCATACCGGGCGGGACATACCGTTTTACCGAAGAAAACAATATGCTGACCGCTTTGGGATACCACCGAACCGACCGCAACTCCTGAAGCTTAGGTATGACTTTTTATTAGTTAAATCTTTTTGTTGTTGCTTGTTGCTTGTTGTTTGTTGATGTTTGTTGTTGTTGTTGTTGTTTGTTGTTGTTGTCGTTGTTGTGGTTGTGCTTGTTGTTGTTGTTTGTTGTGTATTTTGT
Organism: Lathyrus tuberosus; assembly: GCA_022829125.1. NCBI lineage: Eukaryota > Viridiplantae > Streptophyta > Magnoliopsida > Fabales > Fabaceae > Lathyrus > Lathyrus tuberosus. Next base: position 6,958,525 of record JALAZF010000254.1, read on the forward strand.
CGTGCTTGTTGTTGTTGTGTTTTGTTGTTGTTGTTGTGCTTGTTTTTTGTTGTAGTTGCTTGTTGTCTAATAAGGTATTGACGCTATTTTTTTTTGCTATTGTGACATCAAACATTTCGCGCATTTACACGGAGGCTGTTTTGCATACCGGTACATACCGTTTTACCGATGAAAACAATATGATGACCCCTTTGGGACACCCATGCACCGACCGCAACTCCTGAAGCTTAGGTATGACTTTTTAATAGTTAAATCTTGTTGTTGTTGTTCCTTGTTGCTTGTTGTTTGTTGTTGTTTGTTGTTGTTGTTGTGCTTGTTGTGCTTGTTGTTGTTGTCTGTTGTATTTTGTCGTGTTTGTTGTGTTTTGTTGTTATTGTTGTTGTGCTTGTTTTTTGTTGTTGTTGTTGTTGCTTGTTGTTGTCTGATAAGGTATTGACGCTATTTTTTCCTTTTTTTGTGACATCAAACATTTCGAGCACTTACACGGAGGCTGATTTGCATACTAGGCGGGACATACCGTTTTACCGAAGAAAACAATAGGCTGGCCGCTTTGGAATACCACCGAACCGACCGCAACTCCTGAAGCTTAGGTATGTCTTTTTAATAGTTAAATCTATTTGAGCTTGTTGCTTGTTGCTTGTTGTTTGTTGATGTTTGTTTTTGTTGTTGTTGTTGTTGTTTGCTATTTTTGTTGTCGTTGTTGTGGTTGTGCTTGTTGTTGATGTTTGTTGTATTTTGTCGTGTTTGTTGTGTTTTGTTGTTATTGTTGTGCTTGTTTTTTGTTGTTGTTATTGTTGTTGTTGCTTGTTGTTGTCTGTTAAAATATCGACGCTATTTTTTTCCCGCTTTTATGACATCAAACATTACGCGCACTTACACGGAGGCTGATTTACATACCGGGCGGGACATACCGTTTTACCGAAGAAAACAATAGGCTGACCGCTTTGGGATACCACCCCGCCGACCGCAACTTCTGAAGCTTAGGTATGACTTTTTAATAATTAAATCTTGTTGTTGTTGTTGCTTGTTGTTTGTTGTTTGTTCATGTTTGTTGTTGTTGTTGTTTTTTGTTGTTGTTGTTGTGGTTGTGCTTGTTGTTGTTGTTTGTTGTTGTATATTGCCGTGCTTGTTGTTGTTGTGTTTTGTTGTTGTTGTGCTTGTTTTTTGCTGTTGTTGTTGTTGTTGCTTGTTATCTGATAAGATATCGACGCTATTTTTTTCCCGCTTTTGTGACATCAAACATTCCGAGCACTTACACGGAGGCTGATTTGCATACTGGGCGGGACATACCATTTTACCGAAGAAAACAATATGCTGACTGCTTTGGGATACCACCGAACCGACCGCAACTCCTGAAGCTTAGGTATGACTTTTTATTAGTTAAATCTTTTTGTTGTTGTTGCTTGTTGCTTGTTGTTTGTTGATGTTTGTTGTTGTTGTTGTTGTTTGCTGTTGTTGTTGTCGTTGTTGTGGTTGTGCTTGTTGTTGTTGTTTATTGTTGTATTTTGTCGTGCTTGTTGTTGTTGTGTTTTGTTGTTGTTGTTGTGCTTGTTTTTTGTTGTTGTTGTTGCTTGTTGTCTAAAAATGTATTGACGCTATTTTTTTTTGCTTTTGTGACATCAAACATTTCGCGCATTTACACTGAGGCTGATTTGCAAACCGGTACATACCGTTTTACCGATGAAAACAATAGGATGACCCCTTTGGGACACCAACGCACCGACCGCAACTCCTGAAGCTTAGGTATGACTTTTTAATAGTTAAATCTTGTTGTTGTCGTTCCTTGTTGCTTATTGTTGTTTGTTGTTGTTGTTGTGCTTGTTGTTGTTGTCTGTTGTATTTTGTCGTGCTTGTTGTGTTTTGTTGTTATTGTTGTTGTGCTTGTTTTTTGTTGATGTTGTTGTTGCTTATTGTTGTCTGATAAGGTATTGACGCTATTTTTTCCCATATTTGTGACATCAAACATTTCGAGCACTTAAACGGAGGCTGATTTGCATACCGGGCAGGACATACCGTTTTACTGAAGAAAATAATAAGCTGACCGCTTTGGAATACCACAGAATCGACCGCAACTCCTGAAGCTTAGGTATGACTTTTTAATAGTTAAATCTTTTTGTGCTTGTTGCTTGTTGTTTGTTGTTGTTGTTGTTGTTGTTTGCTATTGTTGTTGTCGTTGTTGTGGTTGTGCTTGTTGTTGATGTTTGTTGTATTTTGTCGTGTTTGTTGTTGTTGTGTTTTGTTGTTATTATTGTGCTTGGTTTTTGTTGTTGTTATTGTTGTTTTTGCTTGTTGCTGTCTGTTAAAATATTGACGCTATTTTTTTTTCCCGCTTTTATGACATCAAACATTTTGCGCACTTACACGGAGGCTGATTTGCATACCGGGCGGGACATACCGTTTTACCGAAGAAAACAATAGGCTGACCGCTTTGGGATACCACCCCACCGACCGCAACTCCTGAAGCTTAGGTATGACTTTTTAATAGTTAAATCTTGTTGTTATTGTTGTTGCTTGTTGCTTGTTGTTTGTTGATGTTTGTTGTTGTTGTTGTTGTTGTTTGTTGTTATTGTTGTTGTGGTTGTGCTTGTTGTTGTTGTTTGTTGTTGTATTTTGCCGTGCTTGTTGTTGTTGTGTTTTGTTGTTGTTGTGCTTGTTTTTTGTTGTTGTTGTTGTTGTTGCTTGTTGTTGTCTGATAAGGTATTGACGCTATTTTTTTCCCGCTTTTGTGACATCAAACATTTCGAGCACTTACACGGAGGCTGATTTGCATACTGGGCGGGACATACCGTTTTACCGAAGAAAACAATATGCTGACCGCTTTGGGATACCACCGAACCGACCGCAACTCCTGAAGCTTAGGTATGACTTTTTATTAGTTAAATCTTTTTGTTGTTGCTTGTTGCTTGTTGTTTGTTGATATTTGTTGTTGTTGTTGTTGTTTGTTGTTGTTGTCGTTGTTGTGGTTGTGCTTGTTGTTGTTGTTTGTTGTTGTATTTTGTCGTGCTTGTTGTTGTTGTGTTTTGTTGTTGTTGTTGTGCTTGTTTTTTGTTGTAGTTGCTTGTTGTCTAATAAGGTATTGACGCTATTTTTTTTTGCTTTTGTGACATCAAACATTTCGCGCATTTACACGGAGGCTGTTTTGCATACCGGTACATACCGTTTTACCGATGAAAACAATAGGATGACCCCTTTGGGACACCAATGCACCGACCGCAACTCCTGAAGCTTAGGTATGACTTTTTAATAGTTAAATTTTGTTGTTGTTGTTCCTTGTTGCTTGTTGTTTGTTGTTGTTTGTTGTTGTTGTTGTGCTTGTTGTTGTTGTCTGTTGTATTTTGTCGTGTTTGTTGTGTTTTGTTGTTATTGTTGTTGTGCTTGTTTTTTGTTGTTGTTGTTGTTGCTTGTTGTTGTCTGATAAGGTATTGACGCTAATTTTTCCTTTTTTTGTGACATCAAACATTTAGAGCACTTACACGGAGGCTGATTTGCATACCAGGCGGGACATACCGTTTTACCGAAGAAAACAATAGGCTGACCGCTTTGGAATACCACCGAACCGACCGCAACTCCTGAAGCTTAGGTATGACTTTTTAATAGTTAAATCTTTTTGAGCTTGTTGCTTGTTGCTTGTTGTTTGTTGATGTTTGTTTTTGTTGTTGTTGTTGTTGTTTGCTATTGTTGTTGTCGTTGTTGTGGTTGTGCTTGTTGTTGATGTTTGTTGTATTTTGTCGTGTTTGTTGTGTTTTGTTGTTATTGTTGTGCTTGTTTTTTGTTGTTGTTATTGTTGTTGTTGCTTGTTGTTGTCTGTTAAAATATGGACGCTATTTTTTTCCCGCTTTTATGACATCAAACATTACGCGCACTTACACGGAGGCTGATTTGCATACCGGGCGGGACATACCGTTTTACCGAAGAAAACAATAGGCTGACCGCTTTGGGATACCACCCCGCCGACCGCAACTTCTGAAGCTTAGGTATGACTTTTTAATAATTAAATCTTGTTGTTGTTGTTGCTTGTTGTTTGTTGTTTGTTGATGTTTGTTGTTGTTGTTGTTTTTTGTTGTTGTTGTTGTGGTTGTGCTTGTTGTTGTTGTTTGTTGTTGTATTTTGCCGTGCTTGTTGTTGTTGTGTTTTGTTGTTGTTGTGCTTGTTTTTTGTTGTTGTTGTTGTTGTTGCTTGTTATCTGATAAGATATCGACGCTATGTTTTTCCCACTTTTGTGACATCAAACATTTCGAGCCCTTACACGGAGGCTGATTTGCATACTGGGCGGGACATACCATTTTACCGAAGAAAACAATATGCTGACTGCTTTGGGATACCACCGAACCGACCGCAACTCCTGAAGCTTAGGTATGACTTTTTATTAGTTAAATCTTTTTGTTATTGTTGCTTGTTGCTTGTTGTTTGTTGATGTTTGTTGTTGTTGTTGTTGTTTGCAGTTGTTGTTGTCGTTGTTGTGGTTGTGCTTGTTGTTGTTGTTTGTTGTTGTATTTTGTCGTGCTTGTTGTTGTTGTGTTTTGTTGTTGTTGTTGTGCTTGTTTTTTGTTGTTGTTGTTGCTTGTTGTCTAAAAATGTATTGACGCTATTTTTTTTGCTTTTGTGACATCAAACATTTCGCGCATTTACACTGAGGCTAATTTGCAAACCGGTACATACCGTTTTACCGATGAAAACAATAGGATGACCCCTTTGGGACACCAACGCACCGACCGCAACTCCTGAAGCTTAGGTATGACTTTTTAATAGTTAAATCTTGTTGTTGTCGTTCCTTGTTGCTTGTCGTTGTTTGTTGTTGTTGTTGTGCTTGTTGTTGTTGTCTGTTGTATTTTGTCGTGCTTGTTGTGTTTTGTTGTTATTGTTGTTGTGCTTGTTTTTTGTTGATGTTGTTGTTGCTTGTTATTGTCTGATAAGGTATTGACGCTATTTTTTCCCTTTTTTGTGACATCAAACATTTCGAGCACTTACACGGAGGCTGATTTGCATAACGGGCGGGACATACCGTTTTACCGAAGAAAACAATAAGCTGACCGCTTTGGAATACCACCGAACCGACCGCAACTCTTGAAGCTTAGGTATGACTTTTTAATATTTAAATCTTTTTGTGCTTGTTGCTTGTTGCTTGTTTGTTGATGTTTGTTGTTGTTGTTGTTGTTTGTTATTGTTGTCGTCGTTGTTGTGGTTGTGCTTGTTGTTGATGTTTGTTGTATTTTATCGTGTTTGTTTTGTGTTTTGTTGTTATTGTTGTGCTTGTTTTTTGTTGCTGTTATTGTTGTTGCTTGTTGTTGTCTGTTAAAATATTGACACTATTTTTTTTCCCGCTTTTATGACATCAAACATTTCGCGCACTTAAACGGAGGCTGATTTCCATACCGGGCGGGACATACCGTTTTACCGAAGAAAACAATAGGCTGACCGCTTTGGGATACCACCCCACCGACCGTAACTCCTGAAGCTTAGGTATGACTTTTTAATAGTTAAATCTTGTTGTTGTTGTTGTTGCTTGTTGCTTGTTGTTTGTTGATGTTTGTTGTTGTTGTTTGTTGTTGTTGTTGTTGTTGTTGTTGTTGTTGTTGTGGTTGTGCTTGTTGTTGTTGTGTGTTGTTGTATTTTGCCGTACTTGTTGTTGTTGTGTTTTGTTGTTGTTGTGCTTGTTTTTTGTTGTTGTTGTTGTTGTTGTTGCTTGTCGTTGTCTGATAAGGTATTGACGCTATTTTTTTCCCGCTTTTGTGACATCAAACATTTCTAGCACTTACACGTAGGTTGATTTGCATACTGGGCGTGACATACCATTTTACTGAAGAAAACAATATGCTGACCGCTTTGGGATACCAGCGAACCGACCGTAACTCCTGAAGCTTAGGTATGACTTTTTATTAGTTAAATCTTTTTGTTGTTGTCGCTTGTTGCTTGTTGTTTGTTGATGTTTGTTGTTGTTGTTGTTGTTTGTTGTTGTTGTTGTCGTTGTTGTGGTTGTGCTTGTTGTTGTTGTTTGTTGTTGTATTTTGTCGTGCTTGTTGTTGTTGTGTTTTGTTGTTGTTGTGCTTGTTTTTTGTTGTTGTTGTTATTGCTTGTTGTTGTCTGATAAGGTATTGACGCTATTTTTTTCCCGCTTTTGTGACATCAAACATTTCGAGAACTTACACGGAGGCTGATTTGCATACTAGGCGGGACATACCGTTTTACCGAAGAAAACAATATGCTGACCGCTTTGGGATACCACCGAACCGACCGCAACTCCTGAAGCTTAGGTATGACTTTTTATTAGTTAAATCTTTTTGTTGTTGCTTGTTGCTTGTTGTTTGTTGATGTTTGTTGTTGTTGTTGTTGTTTGTTGTTGTTGTCGTTGTTGTGGTTGTGCTTGTTGTTGTTGTTTGTTGTTGTATTTTGTCGTGCTTGTTGTTGTTGTGTTTTGTTGTTGTTGTTGTGCTTGTTTTTTGTTGTAGTTGCTTGTTGTCTAATAAGGTATTGACGCTATTTTTTTTTGCTTTTGTGACATCAAACATTTCGCGCATTTACACGGAGGCTGTTTTGCATACCGGTACATACCGTTTTACCGATGAAAACAATAGGATGACCCCTTTGGGACACCAATGCACCGACCGCAACTCCTGAAGCTTAGGTATGACTTTTTAATAGTTAAATTTTGTTGTTGTTGTTCCTTGTTGCTTGTTGTTTGTTGTTGTTTGTTGTTGTTGTTGTGCTTGTTGTTGTTGTCTGTTGTATTTTGTCGTGTTTGTTGTGTTTTGTTGTTATTGTTGTTGTGCTTGTTTTTTGTTGTTGTTGTTGTTGCTTGTTGTTGTCTGATAAGGTATTGACGCTAATTTTTCCTTTTTTTGTGACATCAAACATTTAGAGCACTTACACGGAGGCTGATTTGCATACCAGGCGGGACATACCGTTTTACCGAAGAAAACAATAGGCTGACCGCTTTGGAATACCACCGAACCGACCGCAACTCCTGAAGCTTAGGTATGACTTTTTAATAGTTAAATCTTTTTGAGCTTGTTGCTTGTTGCTTGTTGTTTGTTGATGTTTGTTTTTGTTGTTGTTGTTGTTGTTTGCTATTGTTGTTGTCGTTGTTGTGGTTGTGCTTGTTGTTGATGTTTGTTGTATTTTGTCGTGTTTGTTGTGTTTTGTTGTTATTGTTGTGCTTGTTTTTTGTTGTTGTTATTGTTGTTGTTGCTTGTTGTTGTCTGTTAAAATATGGACGCTATTTTTTTCCCGCTTTTATGACATCAAACATTACGCGCACTTACACGGAGGCTGATTTGCATACCGGGCGGGACATACCGTTTTACCGAAGAAAACAATAGGCTGACCGCTTTGGGATACCACCCCGCCGACCGCAACTTCTGAAGCTTAGGTATGACTTTTTAATAATTAAATCTTGTTGTTGTTGTTGCTTGTTGTTTGTTGTTTGTTGATGTTTGTTGTTGTTGTTGTTTTTTGTTGTTGTTGTTGTGGTTGTGCTTGTTGTTGTTGTTTGTTGTTGTATTTTGCCGTGCTTGTTGTTGTTGTGTTTTGTTGTTGTTGTGCTTGTTTTTTGTTGTTGTTGTTGTTGTTGCTTGTTATCTGATAAGATATCGACGCTATGTTTTTCCCACTTTTGTGACATCAAACATTTCGAGCCCTTACACGGAGGCTGATTTGCATACTGGGCGGGACATACCATTTTACCGAAGAAAACAATATGCTGACTGCTTTGGGATACCACCGAACCGACCGCAACTCCTGAAGCTTAGGTATGACTTTTTATTAGTTAAATCTTTTTGTTATTGTTGCTTGTTGCTTGTTGTTTGTTGATGTTTGTTGTTGTTGTTGTTGTTTGCAGTTGTTGTTGTCGTTGTTGTGGTTGTGCTTGTTGTTGTTGTTTGTTGTTGTATTTTGTCGTGCTTGTTGTTGTTGTGTTTTGTTGTTGTTGTTGTGCTTGTTTTTTGTTGTTGTTGTTGCTTGTTGTCTAAAAATGTATTGACGCTATTTTTTTTGCTTTTGTGACATCAAACATTTCGCGCATTTACACTGAGGCTAATTTGCAAACCGGTACATACCGTTTTACCGATGAAAACAATAGGATGACCCCTTTGGGACACCAACGCACCGACCGCAACTCCTGAAGCTTAGGTATGACTTTTTAATAGTTAAATCTTGTTGTTGTCGTTCCTTGTTGCTTGTCGTTGTTTGTTGTTGTTGTTGTGCTTGTTGTTGTTGTCTGTTGTATTTTGTCGTGCTTGTTGTGTTTTGTTGTTATTGTTGTTGTGCTTGTTTTTTGTTGATGTTGTTGTTGCTTGTTATTGTCTGATAAGGTATTGACGCTATTTTTTCCCTTTTTTGTGACATCAAACATTTCGAGCACTTACACGGAGGCTGATTTGCATAACGGGCGGGACATACCGTTTTACCGAAGAAAACAATAAGCTGACCGCTTTGGAATACCACCGAACCGACCGCAACTCTTGAAGCTTAGGTATGACTTTTTAATATTTAAATCTTTTTGTGCTTGTTGCTTGTTGCTTGTTTGTTGATGTTTGTTGTTGTTGTTGTTGTTTGTTATTGTTGTCGTCGTTGTTGTGGTTGTGCTTGTTGTTGATGTTTGTTGTATTTTATCGTGTTTGTTTTGTGTTTTGTTGTTATTGTTGTGCTTGTTTTTTGTTGCTGTTATTGTTGTTGCTTGTTGTTGTCTGTTAAAATATTGACACTATTTTTTTTCCCGCTTTTATGACATCAAACATTTCGCGCACTTAAACGGAGGCTGATTTCCATACCGGGCGGGACATACCGTTTTACCGAAGAAAACAATAGGCTGACCGCTTTGGGATACCACCCCACCGACCGTAACTCCTGAAGCTTAGGTATGACTTTTTAATAGTTAAATCTTGTTGTTGTTGTTGTTGCTTGTTGCTTGTTGTTTGTTGATGTTTGTTGTTGTTGTTTGTTGTTGTTGTTGTTGTTGTTGTTGTTGTTGTTGTGGTTGTGCTTGTTGTTGTTGTGTGTTGTTGTATTTTGCCGTACTTGTTGTTGTTGTGTTTTGTTGTTGTTGTGCTTGTTTTTTGTTGTTGTTGTTGTTGTTGTTGCTTGTCGTTGTCTGATAAGGTATTGACGCTATTTTTTTCCCGCTTTTGTGACATCAAACATTTCTAGCACTTACACGTAGGTTGATTTGCATACTGGGCGTGACATACCATTTTACTGAAGAAAACAATATGCTGACCGCTTTGGGATACCAGCGAACCGACCGTAACTCCTGAAGCTTAGGTATGACTTTTTATTAGTTAAATCTTTTTGTTGTTGTCGCTTGTTGCTTGTTGTTTGTTGATGTTTGTTGTTGTTGTTGTTGTTTGTTGTTGTTGTTGTCGTTGTTGTGGTTGTGCTTGTTGTTGTTGTTTGTTGTTGTATTTTGTCGTGCTTGTTGTTGTTGTGTTTTGTTGTTGTTGTGCTTGTTTTTTGTTGTTGTTGTTATTGCTTGTTGTTGTCTGATAAGGTATTGACGCTATTTTTTTCCCGCTTTTGTGACATCAAACATTTCGAGAACTTACACGGAGGCTGATTTGCATACTAGGCGGGACATACCGTTTTACCGAAGAAAACAATATGCTGACCGCTTTGGGATACCACCGAACCGACCGCAACTCCTGAAGCTTAGGTATGACTTTTTATTAGTTAAATCTTTTTGTTGTTGCTTGTTGCTTGTTGTTTGTTGATGTTTGTTGTTGTTGTTGTTGTTTGTTGTTGTTGTCGTTGTTGTGGTTGTGCTTGTTGTTGTTGTTTGTTGTTGTATTTTGTCGTGCTTGTTGTTGTTGTGTTTAGTTGTTGTTGTTGTGCTTGTTTTTTGTTGTAGTTGCTTGTTGTCTAATAAGGTATTGACGCTATTTTTTTTTGCTTTTGTGACATCAAACATTTCGCGCATTTACACGGAGGCTGTTTTGCATACCGGTACATACCGTTTTACCGATGAAAACAATAGGATGACCCCTTTGGGACACCAATGCACCGACCGCAACTCCTGAAGCTTAGGTATGACTTTTTAATTGTTAAATCTTGTTGTTGTTGTTCCTTGTTGCTTGTTGTTTGTTGTTGTTTGTTGTTGTTGTTGTGCTTGTTGTTGTTGTCTGTTGTATTTTGTCGTGTTTGTTGTGTTTTGTTGTTATTGTTGTTGTGCTTGTTTTTTGTTGTTGTTGTTGTTGCTTGTTGTTGTCTGATAAGGTATTGACGCTAATTTTTCCTTTTTTTGTGACATCAAACATTTCGAGCACTTACACGGAGGCTGATTTGCATACCAGGCGGGACATACCGTTTTAAAGAAGAAAACAATAGGCTGACCGCTTTGGAATACCACCGAACCGACCGCAACTCCTGAAGCTTAGGTATGACTTTTTAATAGTTAAATCTTTTTGAGCTTGTTGCTTGTTGCTTGTTGTTTGTTGATGTTTGTTTTTGTTGTTGTTGTTGTTGTTTGCTATTGTTGTTGTCGTTGTTATGGTTGTGCTTGTTGTTGATGTTTGTTGTATTTTGTCGTGTTTGTTGTGTTTTGTTGTTGTTGTTGTGCTTGGTTTTTGTTGTTGTTGTTGTTGTTGTTGCTTGTCGTTGTCTGATAAGGTATTGACGCTATTTTTTTCCCGCTTTTGTGACATCAAACATTTCTAGCACTTACACGGAGGCTGATTTGCATACCGGGCGGGACATACCGTTTTACCGAAGAAAATAATAGGCTGACCGCTTTGGGATACCACCCCACCGACCGCAACTCCTGAAGCTTAGGTATGACTTTTTAATAGTTAAATCTTGTTGTTGTTGTTTTTGCTTGTTGCTTGTTGTTTGTTGATGTTTGTTGTTGTTGTTTGTTGTTGTTGTTGTTGTTGTGGTTGTGCTTGTTGTTGTTGTTTGTTGTTGTATTTTGCCGTGCTTGTTGTTGTTGTGTTTTGTTGTTGTTGTGCTTGTTTTTTGTTGTTGTTGTTGTTGTTGTTGCTTGTCGTTGTCTGATAAGGTATTGACGCTATTTTTTTCCCGCTTTTGTGACATCAAACATTTCTAGCACTTACACGTAGGTTGATTTGCATACAGGGCGTGACATACCATTTTACTGAAGAAAACAATATGCTGACCGCTTTGGGATACCAGCGAACCGACCGTAACTCCTGAAGCTTAGGTATGACTTTTTATTAGTTAAATCTTTTTGTTGTTGTTGCTTGTTGCTTGTTGTTTGTTGATGTTTGTTGTTGTTGTTGTTGTTTGTTGTTGTTGTTGTCGTTGTTGTGGTTGTGCTTGTTGTTGTTGTTTGTTGTTGTATTTTGTCGTGCTTGTTGTTGTTGTGTTTTGTTGTTGTTGTGCTTGTTTTTTGTTGTTTTTGTTGTTGCTTGTTGTCTAATAAGGTATTGACGCTATTTTTTCTTGTTTTTGTGATATCAAACATTTCGCGCATTTACACGGAGGCATATTTGCATACCGGTACATAACGTTTTACGGATGAAAACAATAG
>JALAZF010000254.1:6975000-6980000 GCA_022829125.1 Lathyrus tuberosus
CTATTGTTATTGTCGTTGTTGTGGTTGTGCTTGTTGTTGATGTTTGTTGTATTATGTCGTGTTTCTTGTTGTGTTTTGTTGTTATTGTTGTGCTTGTTTTTTGTTGTTATTATTGTTGTTGTTGCTTGTTGTTGTCTGTTAAAATATTGACGCTATTTTTTTCCCGCTTTTATGACATCAAACATTTCGCGCACTTACACGGAGGCTGATTTGCATACCGAGCGGGACATACCGTTTTACCGAAGAAAACAATAGGCTGACTGCTTTGGGATACCACCCCACCGACCGCAACTCCTGAAGCTTAGGTATGAATTTTTAATAGTTAAATCTTGTTGTTGTTGTTGTTGCTTGTTGCTTGTTGTTTGTTGATGTTTGTTATTGTTTGTTGTTGTTGTTGTTGTTGTTGTTGTTGTGGTTGTGCTTGTTGTTGTTGTTTGTTGTTGTACTTTGCCGTGCTTGTTGTTGTTGTGTTTTGTTGTTGTTGTGCTTGTTTTTTGTTGTTGTTGTTGTTGTTGCTTGTTGTTGTCTGATAAGGTATTGACGCTATTTTTTTTCCCGTTTTTGTGACATCAAACATTTCGAGCACTTACACGGAGGCTGATTTGCATACTGGGCGGGACATACAGTTTTACCGAAGAAAACAATATGCTGACCGCTTTGGGATACCACCGAACCGACCACAACTCCTGAAGCTTAGGTATGACTTTTTATTAGTTAAATCTTTTTTTTGTTGCTTGTTGTTTGTTGTCTGTTGATGTTTGTTGTTGTTGTTGTTTGTTGTTGTTGTCGTTGTTGTGGATGTGCTTGTTGTTGTTATTTGTTGTTGTATTTTTTCGTGCTTGTTGTTGTTGTGTTTTGTTGTTGTTGTTGTGCTTGTTTTTTGTTGTTGTTGTTGCTTTTTGTCTAATAAGGTATTGACGCTATTTTTTTTTGCTTTTGTGACATCAAACATTTCACGCATTTACACGGTGGCTGATTTGCATACCGGTACATACCGTTTTACCGATGAAAACAATAGGATGACCCCTTTGGGACACCAACGCACCGACCGCAACTCCTGAAGCTTAGGTATGACTTTTTAATAGTTAAATCTTGTTGTTGTTGTTGTTCCTTGTTGCTTGTTGTTGTTTGTTGTTGTTTGTTGTTGTTGTTGTGCTTGTTGTGCTTGTTGTTGTTGTCTGTTGTATTTTGTCGTGCTTGTTGTGTTTTGTTGTTGTGCTTGTTTTTTGTTGTTGTTGTTGTTGTTGCTTGTTGTTGTCTGATAAGGTATTGACGCTATTTTTTTCCCTTTTTTGTGACATCAAACATTTCGAGCACTTACACGGAGGCTGATTTGCATACCGGGCGGGACATACCGTTTTACCGGAGAAAACAATAGGCTGACCGCTTTGGAATACCACCGAACCGACCGCACTCTCCTGAAGCTTAGGTATGACTTTTTAATAGTTAAATATTTATGTGCTTGTTGCTTGTTGCTTGTTGTTTGTTGATATTTGTTGTTGTTGTTGTTGTTGTTGTTGTTTGCTATTGTTGTTGTCGTTGTTGTGGTTGTGCTTGTTGTTGATGTTTGTTGTATTTTATCGTGTTTGTTATGTTTTATTGTTATTGTTGTGCTTGTTTTTTGTTGTTGTTATTGTTGTTGTTGCTTATTGTTGTCTGTTAAAATATTGACGCTATTTTTTTTTCCGCTTTTATGACATCAAACATTTCGCGCATTTACACGGAGGCTGATTTGCATACCTGGCGGGACATACCGTTTTACCGAAGAAAACAATATACTGACCGCTTTGGGATACCACCCCACCGACCGCAACTCCTGAAGCTTAGGTATGACTTTTTAATAATTAAATCTTTATGTTGTTGTTGCTTGTTTCTTGTTGTTTGTTGATGTTGTTGTTGTTGTTTGTTGTTGTTGTTGTTGTTGTTGTGGTTGTGCTTGTTGTTGTTGTTTGTTGTTGTATTTTGCCGTGCTTGTTGTTGTTGTGTTTTGTTGTTGTTGTGCTTGTTTTTTGTTGTTGTTGTTGTTGTTGTTACTTGTTGTTGTCTGATAAGGTATTGACGCTATTTTTTTCCCGCTTTTGTGACATCAAACATTTCGAGCACTTACACGGAGGCTGATTTGCATACTGGGCGGCACATACCGTTTTACCGAAGAAAACAATATGCTGACTGCTTTGGGATACCACCGAACCGACCGCAACTCCTGAAGCTTAGGTATGACTTTTTATTAGTTAAATCTTTTTTTTGTTGTTGCTTGTTGCTTGTTGTTTGTTGATGTTTGTTGTTGTTGTTTGTTGTTGTTGTTGTCGTTGTTGTGGTTGTGCTTGTTGTTGTTGTTTGTGGTTGTATTTTGTCGTGCTTATTGTTGTTGTGTTTTGTTGTTGTTGTTGTGCTTGTTTTTTGTTGTTGTTGTTGCTTGTTGTCTAGTAAGGTATTGACGCTATTTTTTTTTTGGCTTTTTTGACATCAAACATTTCGCGCATTTACACGAAGGCTGATTTGCATACCGGTACATACCGTTTTACCGATGAAAACAATAGGATGACCCCTTTGGGACACCAACGCACCGACCGCAACTCCTGAAGCTTAGGTATGACTTTTTAATAGTTAAATCTTGTTGTTGTTGTTCCTTGTTGCTTGTTGTTTGTTGTTGTTTGTTGTTGTTGTTGTTGTGCTTATTTTTGTTTTCTGTTGTATTTTGTCGTGCTTGTTGTGTTTTGTTGTTATTGTTGTTGTGCTTTTTTGTTGTTGTTGTTGTTGTTGTTGCTTGTTGTTGTCTGATAAGGTATTGACGCTATTTTTTCCCTTTTTTGTCACATCAAACATTTCGAGCACTTACACGGAGGCTGATTTGCATACCGGGCGGGACATACCGTTTTAACGAAGAAAATAATAGGCTGACCGCTTTGGAATACCACCGAACTGACCGCAATTCCTGAAGCTTAGGTATTAATTTTTAATAGTTAAATCTTTTTGTGCTTGTTGCTTGTTGCTTGTTGTTTGTTGATGTTTGTTGTTGTTGTTGTTGTTTGCTATTGTTATTGTCGTTGTTGTGGTTGTGCTTGTTGTTGATGTTTGTTGTATTATGTCGTGTTTCTTGTTGTGTTTTGTTGTTATTGTTGTGCTTGTTTTTTGTTGTTATTATTGTTGTTGTTGCTTGTTATTGTCTGTTAAAATATTGACGCTATTTTTTTCCCGCTTTTATGACATCAAACATTTCGCGCACTTACACGGAGGCTTATTTGCATACCGAGCGGGACATACCGTTTTACCAAAGAAAACAATAGGCTGACCGCTTTGGGATACCACCCCACCGACCGCAACTCCTGAAGCTTAGGTATGAATTTTTAATAGTTAAATCTTGTTGTTGTTGTTGTTGCTTGTTGCTTGTTGTTTGTTGATGTTTGTTATTGTTTGTTGTTGTTGTTGTTGTTGTGGTTATGCTTGTTGTTGTTGTTTGTTGTTGTACTTTGCCGTGCTTGTTGTTGTTGTGTTTTGTTGTTGTTGTGGTTGTTTTTTGTTGTTGTTGTTGTTGTTGTTGTTGCTTGTTGTTGTCTGATAAGGTATTTACGCTATTTTTTTTCCCGATTTTGTGACATCAAACATTTCGAGCACTTACACGGAGGCTGATTTGCATACTGGGCGGGACATACCGTTTTACCGAAGAAAACAATATGCTGACCGCTTTGGGATACCACAGAACCGACCGGAACTCTTGAAGCTTAGGTATGACTTTTTATTAGTTAAATCTTTTTGTTGTTGTTGCTTGTTGCTTGTTGTTTGTTGATGTTTGTTGTTGTTGTTGTTGTTGTTTGTTGTTGTTGTTGTTGTCGTTGTTGTGGTTGTGCTTGTTGTTGTTGTTTGTTGTTGTATTTTGTCGTGCTTGTTGTTGTTGTGTTTTGTTGTTGTTCTTGTGCTTGTTTTTTGTTGTTGTTGTTGCTTGTTGTCTAATAAGGTATTGACACTATTTTTTTTTGCTTTTGTGACATCAAACATTTCGCGCATTTACACGGAGGCTGATTTGCATACCGGTACATACCGTTTTACCGATGAAAACAATAGGATGACCCCTTTGGGACACCAACGCACCGACCGCAACTCCTGAAGCTTAGGTATGACTTTTTAATAGTTAAATCTTGTTGTTGTTGTTCCTTGTTGCTTGTTGTTGTTTGTTGTTGTTTGTTGTTGTTGTCGTTGTGCTTGTTGTTGTTGTCTGTTGTATTTTGTCGTGCTTGTTGTGTTTTGTTGTTATTGTTGTTGTGCTTGTTTTTTGTTGTTGTTGTTGTTGCTTGTTGTCGTCTGATAAGGTATTGATGCTATTTTTTCCCTTTTTTGTGACATCAAACGTTTCGAGCGCTTACACGGAGACTGATTTGCATACCGGGCGGGACATACCGTTTTACCGAAGAAAACAATAGGCTGACCGCTTTGGAATACCACTGAACCGACCGCAACTCCTGAAGCTTAGGTATGACTTTTTAATAGTTAAATCTTTTTGTGCTGTTGCTTGTTGCTTGTTGTTTGTTGATGTTTGTTGGTGTTATTGTTGTTGTTTGCTATTGTTGTTGTCGTTGTTGTGGTTGTGCTTGTTGTTGATGTTTGTTGTATTTTGTCGTGTTTGTTGTTGTGTTTTGTTGTTATTGTTGTGGTTGTTTTTTGTTGCTGTTATTATTATTGTTGCTTGTTGTTGTCTGTTAAAATACTGACGCTATTTTTTTTCCCGCTTTTGTGACATCAAACATTTCGAGCACTTACACGGAGGCTGATTTGTATACTGGGCGGGACATACCGTTTTACCGAAGAAAACAATAGGCTGACCGCTCTGGAATACCACCGAACCGACCGCAACTCCTGAAGCTTAGGTATGACTTTTTAATAGTTAAATCTTTTTGTGCTTGTTGCTTGTTGCTTGTTGTTTGTTGATGTTTGTCGTTGTTGTTATTATTTGCTATTGTTGTTGTCGTTGTTGTGGTTGTGCTTGTTGTTGATGTTTGTTGTAT
>JALAZF010000254.1:6985000-7027500 GCA_022829125.1 Lathyrus tuberosus
GGTTGGGCTTGTTGTTGTTGTTTGTTGTTGTATTTTGTCGTGCTTGTTGTTGTTGTGTTTTGTTGTTGTTGTTGTGCTTGTTTTTTGTTGTTGTTGTTGTTGCTTGTTGTATAATAATGTATTTACGCTATTTTTTTTTGCTTTTGTGACATCAAACATTTCGCGCATTTACACAGAGGCTGATTTGAATACCGGTACATACCATTTTACCGATGAAAACAATAGGATGACCCCTTTGGGACACCAACACACCGACCGCAACTCCTGAAGCTTAGGTATGACTATTTAATAGTTAAATCTTGTTGTTGTTGTTCTTCCTTGTTGCTTGTTGTTGTTTGTTGTTGTTTGTTGTTGTTGTTGTGCTTGTTGTGGTTGTTGTTGTTGTCTGTTGTATTTTGTCGTGCTTGTTGTGTTTTGTTGTTATTGTTGTTGTGCTTGTTTTTTGTTGTTGTTGTTGTTGCTTGTTGTTGTCTGATAAGGTATTGAAGCTATTTTTTCCCTTTTTTGTGACATCAAACATTTCGAGCACTTACACGGAGGCTGATTTGCATACCGGGCGGGACATACCATTTTACCGAAGAAAACAATAGGCTGACCGCTTTGGGATACCACCCCACCGACCGCAACTCCTGAAGCTTAGGTATGACTTTTTAATAATTAAATCTTTATGTTGTTGTTGCTTGTTGCTTGTTGTTTGTTGTTTGTTGATGTTTGTTGTTGTTGTTGTTTGTTGTTGTTGTTGTTGTGGTTGTGCTTGTTGTTGTTGTTTGTTGTTGTATTTTGTCGTGCTTGTTGTTGTTGTGTTTTGTTGTTGTTGTTGTGCTTGTTTTTTGTTGTTGTTGTTGTTGCTTCTTGTCTAATAAGGTATTAACGCTATTTTTTTTTGCTTTTGTGACATCAAACATTTCGCGCATTTTCACGGAGGCGGATTTGCATACCGGTACATACCGTTTTACCGATGAAAACAATAGGATGACCCCTTTGGGACACCAACGCACCGACCGCAACTCCTGAAGCTTAGGTATTACTTTTTAATAGTTAAATCTTGTTGTTGTTGTTGTTGTTGTTCCTTGTTGCATGTTGTTGTTTGTTGTTGTTGTTTGTTGTTGTTGTTTGTTGTTGTTGTTGTTGTGCTTGTTGTTGTTGTCTGTTGTATTTTGTTGTGGTCGTTGTGTGTTGTTGTTATCGTTGTTGTGCTTTTTTTTGTTGTTGTTGTTGTTGCTTGTTGTTGTCTGATAAGGTATTGACGCTATTTTTTCTCTTTTTTGTGACATCAAACATTTCGAGCACTTACGCGGAGGCTGATTTGTATACCGGGCGGGACATACCGTTTTACAGAAGAAAACAATAGGCTGACCTCTTTGGAATACCACCGAACCGACCACAACTCCTGAAGCTTCGGTATCACTTTTTAATAGTTAAATCTTTTTGTGCTTGTTGCTTGTTGCTTGTTGTTTGTTGATGTTGGTTGTTGTTGTTGTTGTTTGCTATTGTTGTTGTCGTTGTTGTGATTGTGCTTGTGGTTGATGTTTGTTGTATTTTGTCGTGTTTGTTGTTGTGTTTTGTTGTTATTGTTGTGCTTGTTTTTTGTTGCTGTTATTGTTGTTGTTGCTTGTTGTTGTCTGTTAAAATATTGACGCTATTTTTTTCCCCGCTTTTATGACATCAAACATTTCGCGCACTTACACGGAGGCTGATTTGCATACCGGGCGGGACATACCGTTTTACCGAAGAAAACAATAGGCTGACCGCTTTGGGATACCACCCCACCGACCGCAACTCCTGAAGCTTAGGTATGACTTTTTAATAGTTAAATCTTATTGTTGTTGTTGTTGCTTGTCGCTTGTTATTTGTTGATGTTTGTTGTTGTTGTTTGTTGTTGTTGTTGTTGTGGTCGTGCTTGTTGTTGTTGTTTGTTGTTGTATTTTGCCGTGCTTGTTGTTGTTGTGTTTTGTTGTTGCTGTGCTTGTTTTTTGTTGTTGTTGTTGTTGTTGCTTGTTGTATGATAAGGTATTGACGCTATTTTTTTCCCGCTTTTGTGACATCAAACATTTCGAGCACTTACACGGGAGCTGATTTGCATACTGGGCGGGACATACCGTTTTACCGAAGAAAACAATATGTTGACCGCATTGGGATACCACCGAACCGACCGCAACTCCTGAAGCTTAGGTATGACTTTTTATTAGTTAAATCTTTTTGTTGTTGTTGCTTGTTACTTGTTGTTTGTTGATGTTTGTTGTTGTTGTTGTTTGTTGTTGTTGTTGTCGTTGTTGTGGTTGGGCTTGTTATTGTTGTTTGTTGTTATATTTTGTCGTGCTTGTTGTTGTTGTGTTTTGTTGTTGTTGTTGTGCTTGTTTTTTGTTGTTGTTGTTGCTTGTTGTATAATAATGTATTTACGCTATTTTTTTTTGCTTTTGTGACATCAAACATTTCGCGCATTTACACAGAGGCTGATTTGCATACCGGTACATACCGTTTTACCGATGAAAACAATAGGATGACCCCTTTGGGACACCAACACACCGACCGCAGCTCCTGAAGCTTAGGTATGACTTTTTAATAGTTAAATCTTGTTGTTGTTGTTCTTCCTTGTTGCTTGTTGTTGTTTGTTGTTGTTTGTTGTTGTTGTTGTGCTTGTTGTGGTTGTTGTTGTTGTCTGTTGTATTTTGTCGTGCTTGTTGTGTTTTGTTGTTATTGTTGTTGTGCTTGTTTTTTGTTGTTGTTGTTGTTGCTTGTTGTTGTCTGATAAGGTATTGACGCTATTTTTTCCCTTTTTT
This sequence comes from Lathyrus tuberosus, assembly GCA_022829125.1. NCBI lineage: Eukaryota > Viridiplantae > Streptophyta > Magnoliopsida > Fabales > Fabaceae > Lathyrus > Lathyrus tuberosus. The sequence continues at coordinate 6,987,781 of JALAZF010000254.1, forward strand.
GTGACATCAAACATTTCGAGCACTTACATGGAGGCTGATTTGCATACCGGGCGGGACATACCGTTTTACAGAAGAAAGCAATAAGCTGACCGCTTTGGAATACCACCGAACCGACCGCAACTCCTGAAGCTTAAGTATGACTTTTTAATAGTTAAATCTTTTTGTGCTTGTTGCTTGTTGCTTGTTGTTTGTTGATGTTTGTTGTTGTTGTTGTTGTTTGCTATTGTTGTTGTCGTTGTTGTGGTTGTACTTATTGTTGATGTTTGTTGTATTTTATCGTGTTTGTTGTGTTTTGTTGTTATTGTTGTGCTTGTTTTTTGTTGTTGTTATTGTTGTTGTTGCTTATTGTTGTCTGTTAAAATATTGACGCTATTTTTTTTCCGCTTTTATGACATCAAACATTTCGCGCACTTACACGGAGGCTGATTTCCATACCGGGCGGGACATACCATTTTACCGAAGAAAACAATAGGCTGACCGCTTTGGGATACCACCCCACCGACCGCAACTCCTGAAGCTTAGGTATGACTTTTTAATAATTAAATCTTTATGTTGTTGTTGCTTGTTGCTTGTTGTTTGTTGTTTGTTGATGTTTGTTGTTGTTGTTGTTTGTTGTTGTTGTTGTTGTGGTTGTGCTTGTTGTTGTTGTTTGTTGTTGTATTTTGTCGTGCTTGTTATTGTTGTGTTTTGTTGTTGTTTTTGTGCTTGTTTTTGTTGTTGTTGTTGTTGCTTCTTGTCTAATAAGGTATTAACGCTATTTTTTTTGCTTTTGTGACATCAAACATTTCGCGCATTTTCACGGAGGCGGATTTGCATACCGGTACATACCGTTTTACCGATGAAAACAATAGAATGACCCCTTTGGGACACCAACGCACCGACCGCAACTCCTGAAGCTTAGGTATTACTTTTTAATAGTTAAATCTTGTTGTTGTTGTTGTTGTTGTTCCTTGTTGCTTGTTGTTGTTTGTTGTTGTTGTTTGTTGTTGTTGTTGTTGTGCTTGTTGTTGTTGTCTGTTGTATTTTGTTGTGGTCGTTGTGTGTTGTTGTTATCGTTGTTGTGCTTTTTTTTGTTGTTGTTGTTGTTGCTTGTTGTTGTCTGATAAGGTATTGACGCTATTTTTTCTCTTTTTTGTGACATCAAACATTTCGAGCACTTACACGTCGGCTGATTTGTATACCGGGCGGGACATACCGTTTTACAGAAGAAAACAATAGGCTGACCTCTTTGGAATACCACCGAACCGACCGCAACTCCTGAAGCTTCGGTATCACTTTTTAATAGTTAAATCTTTTTGTGCTTGTTGCTTGTTGATGTTTGTTGTTGTTGTTGTTGTTTACTATTGTTTTTGTCGTTGTTGTGGTTGTGCTTGTTGTTGATGTTTGTTGTATTTTGTCGTGTTTGTTATTGTGTTTTGTTGTTATTGTTGTGCTTGTTTTTTGTTGCTGTTATTGTTTTTGTTGCTTGTTCTTGTCTGTTAAAATATTGACGCTATTTTTTTTCCCGCTTTTATGACATCAAACATTTCGCGTACTTACACGGAGGCTGATTTGCATACCGGGCGGGACATACCGTTTTACCGAAGAAAACAATAGGCTGACCGCTTTGGGATACCACCCCACCGACCGCAACTCCTGAAGCTTAGGTATGACTTTTTTATAGTTAAATCTTGTTGTTGTTGTTGTTGCTTGTTGCTTGTTATTTGTTGATGTTTTATGTTGTTGTTTGTTGTTGTTGTTGTTGTGGTTGTGCTTGTTGTTGTTGTTTGTTGTTGTATTTTGCCGTGCTTGTTGTTGTTGTGTTTTGTTGTTGTTGTGCTTGTTTTCTGTTGTTGTTGTTGTTGTTGCTTGTTGTATGATAAGGTATTGACGCTATTTTTTCCCGCTTTTGTGACATCAAACATTTCGAGCACTTACACGGAGGCTGATTTGCATACTGGGCGGGACATACCGTTTCACCGAAGAAAACAATATGCTGACCGCTTTGGGATACCACCGAACCGACCGCAACTCCTGAAGCTTAGGTATGACTTTTTATTAGTTAAATCTTTTTGTTGTTTTTGCTTGTTGCTTGTTGTTTCTTGATGTTTGTTGTTGTTGTTGTTTGTTGTTGTTGTTGTCGTTGTTGTGGTTGTGCTTGTTGTTGTTGTTTGTTGTTGTATTTTGTCGTGCTTGTTGTTGTTGTGTTTTGTTGTTGTTGTTGTGCTTGTTTTTTGTTGTTGTTGTTGTTGCTTCTTGTCTAATAAGGTATTAACGCTATTTTTTTTTTGCTTTTCTGACTTCAAACACTTCGTGCATTTACACGGAGGCTGATTTGCATACCGGTACATATCGTTTTACCGATGAAAACAATAGGATGACCCATTTGGGACACCAACGCACCGACCGCAACTCCTGAAGCTTAGGTATTACTTTTTAATAGTTAAATCTTGTTGTTGTTGTTGTTCCTTGTTGCTTGTTGTTGTTTGTTGTTGTTGTTTGTTGTTGTTGTTGTTGTGCTTGTTGTTGTTGTCTGTTGTATTTTGTTGTGGTCGTTGTGTGTTGTTGTTATTGTTGTTGTGCTTGTTTTTTGTTGTTGTTGTTGTTGCTTGTTGTTGTCTGATAAGGTATTGACGCTATTTTTTCCATTTTTTGTGACATCAAACATTTCGAGCACTTACACGGAGGCTGATTTGTATACCGGGCGGGACATACCGTTTTACCGAAGAAAACAATAGCCTGACCGCTTTGGAATACCACCGAACTGACCGCAACTCCTGAAGCTTAGGTATGACTTTTTAATAGTTAAATCTTTTTGTGCTTGTTGCTTGTTGATTGTTGTTTGTTGATGTTGGTTGTTGTTGTTGTTGTTTGCTATTGTTGTTGTCGTTGTTGTGGTTGTGCTTGTTGTTGATGTTTGTTGTATTTTGTCGTGTTTATTGTTGTGTTTTGTTGTTATTGTTGTGCTTGTTTTTTGTTGCTGTTATTGTTGTTGTTGCTTGTTGTTGTCTGTTAAAATATTGACGCTATTTTTTTTCCCGCTTTTATGACATCAAACATTTCGCGCACTTACACGGAGGCTGATTTGCATACCGGGCGGGACATACCGTTTTACCGAAGAAAACAATACTCTGACAACTTTGGGATACCACCCCACCGACCGCAACTCCTGAAGCTTAGGTATGACTTTTTAATAGTTAAATCTTGTTGTTGTTGTTGTTGCTTGTTGCTTGTTGTTTGTTGATGTTTGTTGTTGTTGTTTGTTGTAGTTGTTGTTGTGGTTGTGTTGTTGTTGTTGTTTGTTGTTGTATTTTGTCGTGCTTGTTGTTGTTGTGTTTTGTTGTTGTTGTGCTTGTTTTTTGTTGTTGTTGTTGTTGTTGCTTGTTGTCTGATAAGGTATTGACGCTATTTTTTTCCCGCTTTTGTGACATCAAACATTTCGAGCACTTACACGGAGGCTGATTTGTATACTGGGCGGGACATACCGTTTTTCCGAAGAAAACAATATGCTGACCGCTTTGGGATACCACCGAACCGACCGCAACTCCTGAAGCTTAGGTATGACTTTTTATTAGTTAAATCTTTTTGTTGTTGTTGCTTGTTGCTTGTTGTTTCTTGATGTTTGTTGTTGTTGTTGTTTGTTGTTGTTGTTGTCGCTGTTGTGGTTGTGCTTGTTGTTGTTGTTTGTTGTTGTATTTTGTCGTTCTTGTTGTTGTTGTGTTTTGTTGTTGTTGTTGTGCTTGTTTTTTGTTGTTGTTGTTGCTTGTTTTCTAATAAGGTATTGACGCTATTTTTTTTTGCTTTTGTGACATCAAACATTTCGCGCATTTACACAGAGGCTAATTTGCATACCGGTACATACCGTTTTACCGATGAAAACAATAGGATGACCCCTTTGGGACACCAACGCACCGACCGCAACTCCTGAAGCTTAGGTATGACTTTTTAATAGTTAAATCTTGTTGTTGTTGTTGTTCCTTGTTGCTTGTTGTTGTTTGTCGTTGTTGTTTGTTGTTGTTGTTGTTGTCTGTTGTATTTTGTTGTGGTTGTTGTGTTTTGTTGTTATTGTTGTTGTACTTGTTTTTTGTTGTTGTTGTTGTTGCTTGTTGTCTGATAAGGTATTGACGCTATTTTTTCCCTTTTTTGTGACATCAAACATTTCGAGCAATTACACGAAGGCTGATTTGTATACCGGGCGGGACATACCGTTTTACCGAAGAAAAGAATAGGCTGACCGCTTTGGAATACCACCGAACCGACCGCAACTCTGGAAGCTTAGGTATGACTTTTTAATAGTTAAATCTTTTTGTGCTTGTTGCTTGTTGCTTGTTGTTTGTTGATGTTTGTTGTTGTTGTTGTTATTTGCTATTGTTGTTGTCGTTGTTGTGGTTCTGCTTGTTGTTGATGTTTGTTGTATTTTGTCGTGTTTGTTGTTGTTGTGTTTTGTTGTTATTGTTGTGCTTGTTTTTTGTTGTTGTTATTGTTGTTGTTGCTTATTGTTGTATGTTAAAATATTGACGCTTTTTTTTTCCCGCTTTTATGACATCAAACATTTTGCGCACTTACACGGAGACCGATTTGCATACCGGGTGGGACATACTGTTTTACCGAAGAAAACAATAGGCTGACCGCTTTGGGATACCACCCCACCGACCGCAACTCCTGAAGCTTAGGTATGACTTTTTAATAGTTAAATCTTGTTGTTGTTGTTGTTGCTTGTTGCTTGTTGTTTGTTGATGTTTGTTGTTGTTGTTATTGTTGATTGTTGTTGTTTTTGTTGTTTGTTGTTGTTGTTGTTGTTGTGGTTGTGCTTGTAGTTGTTGTTTGTTGTTGTATTTTGCCGTGCTTTTTGTTGTTGTGTTTTGTTGTTGTTGTGCTTGTTTTTTGTTGTTGTTGTTGTTCTTGTTGTTGATGCTTGTTGTTGTCTGATAAGGTATTGACGCTATTTTTTTCCCGCTTTTGTGACATCAAACATTTCGAGCACTTACACGGAGGCTGATTTGCATACTGGGCGGGGCATACCGTTTTACCGAAGAAAATAATATGCTGACCGCTTTGGGATACCACCGAACCGACCGCAACTCCTAAAGCTTAGGTATGACTTTTTATTAGTTAAATCTTTTTGTTGTTGCTTGTTGCTTGTTGTTTGTTGATGTTTGTTGTTGTTGTTGTTTGATGTTGTTGTTGTCGTTGTTGTGGTTGTGCTTGTTGTTGTTGTTTGTTGTTGTATTTTGTCGTGCTTTTTGTTGTTGTGTTTTGTTGTTGTTGTTGTGCTTGTTTTTTGTTGTTGTTGTTGCTTGTAGTCTAACAAGGTATTGACGCTATTTTTTTGCTTTTGTGACATCAAACATTTCGCGCATTTACACTGAGGCTGATTTGCATACCGGTACATACCGTTTTACCGATGAAAACAATAGGATGACCCCTTTGGGACACCAACGCACCGACCACAACTCCTGAAGCTTAGGTATGAGTTTTTAAAAGTTAAATATTGTTGTTGTTGTTGTTCCTTGTTGCTTGTTGTTGTTTGTTGTTGTTTGTTGTTGTTGTTGTGCTTGTTGTTTTTGTCTGTTGTATTTTGTCGTGCTTGTTGTGTTTTGTTGTTATTGTTGTTGTGCTTGTTTTTTGTTGTTGTTGTTGTTGCTTGTTGTTGTCTGATAAGGTATTGACGCTATTTTTTTCCCTTTTTTGTGACATCAAACATTTCGAGCACTTACACGGAGGCTGATTTGCATACTGGGCGGGACATACCGTTTTACCGAAGAAAACAATAGGCTGACCGCTTTGGAATACCACCAAACCGACCGCAACTCCGAAAGCTTAGGTATGACTTTTTAATAGTTAAATCTTTTTGTGCTTGTTGCTTGTTGCTTGTTGTTTGTTGATGGTTGTTGTTGTTGTTGTTATTTGCTATTGTTGTTGTCGTTGTTGTGGTTGTGCTTGTTGTTGATGTTTGTTGTATTTTGTCGTGTTTGTTGTTGTTGTGTTTTGTTGTTATTGTTGTGCTTGTTTTTTGTTGCTGTTATTGTTGTTGTTGCTTGTTGTTGTCTGTTAAAATATTGACGCTATTTTTTTTCCCGCTTTTATGACATCAAACATTTCGCGCACTTACACGGAGGCTGATTTGCATACCGGGCGGGACATACCGTTTTACCGAAGAAAACAATACTCTGACCGCTTTGGGATACCACCCCACCGACCGCAACTCCTGATACTTAGGTATGACTTTTTAATAGTTAAATCTTGTTGTTGTTGTTGTTGCTTGTTGCTTTTTGTTTGTTGATGTTTGTTGTTGTTGTTTGTTGTTGTTGTTGTTGAGGTTGTGCTTGTTGTTGTTGTTTGTTGTTGTATTTTTCCGTGCTTGTTGTTGTTGTTGTGTTTTGTTGTTGTTGTGCTTGTTTTTTGTTGTTGTTGTTGTTGTTGTCTGATAAGGTATTGACGCTATTTTTTTCCCGCTTTTGTGACATCAAACATTTCGAGCACTTACACAGAGGCTGATTTGCATACTGGGCGGGACATACCGTTTTACCGAAGAAAACAATATGCTGACCGCTTTGGGATACCACCGAACCGACCGCAACTCCTGAAGCTTAGGTATGACTTTTTATTAGTTAAATCTTTTTGTTGTTGTTGCTTGTTGCTTGTTGTTTGTTGATGTTTGTTGTTGTTGTTGTTGTTGTTTGTTGTTGTTGTTGTCGCTGTTGTGGTTGTGCTTGTTGTTGTTGTTTGTTGTTGTATTTTGTCGTGCTTGTTGTTGTTGTGTTTTGTTGTTGTTGTTGTGCTTGTTTTTTGTTGTTGTTGTTGCTTGTTGTCTAATAAGGTATTGACGCTATATTTTTTTGCTTTTGTGACATCAAACATTCCGCGCATTTACACAGAGGCTGATTTGCATACCGGTACATACCGTTTTACCGATGAAAATAATAGGATGACCCCTTTGGGACACCAACGCACCTACCGCAACTCCTGAAGCTTAGGTATGACTTTTTAATAGTTAAATCTTGTTGTTGTTGATGTTCCTTGTTGCTTGTTATTGTTTGTTGTTGTTGTTTGTCGTTGTTGTTTGTTGTTGTTGTTGTTGTGCTTGTTGTTGTTGTCTGTTGTATTTTGTTGTGGTTGTTGTGTTTTGTTGTTATTGTTGTTGTACTTGTTTTTTGTTGTTGTTGTTGTTGCTTGTTGTCTGATAAGGTATTGACGCTATTTTTTCCCTTTTTTGTGACATCAAACATTTCGAGCAATTACACGGAGGCTGATTTGTATACCGGGCGGGACATACCGTTTTACCGAAGAAAACAATAGGCTGAACGCTTTGGAATACCACCGAACCGACCGCAACTCCGGAAGCTTAGGTATGACTTTTTAATAGTTAAATCTTTTTGTGCTTGTTGCTTGTTGCTTGTTGTTTGTTGATGTTTGTTGTTGTTGTTGTTATTTGCTATTGTTGTTGTCGTTGTTGTGGTTGTGCTTGTTGTTGATGTTTGTTGTATTTTGTCGTGATTGTTGTTGTTGTGTTTTGTTGTTATTGTTGTGCTTGTTTTTTGTTGTTGTTATTGTTGTTGTTGCTTATTGTTGTCTGTTAAAATATTGACGCTATTTTTTTTCCCGCTTTTATGACATCAAACATTTCGCGGACTTACACGGAGGCTGATTTGCATACCGGGCGGGACATACCGTTTTACCGAAGAAAACAATAGGCTGACCGCTTTGGGATACCACCCCACTGACCGCAACTCCTGAAGCTTAGGTATGACTTTTTAATAGTTAAATCTTGTTGTTGTTGTTGTTGCTTGTTGCTTTTTGTTTGTTGATGTTTGTTGTTGTTGTTTGTTGTTGTTGTTGTTGAGGTTGTGCTTGTTGTTGTTGTTTGTTGTTGTATTTTTCCGTGCTTGTTGTTGTTGTTGTGTTTTGTTGTTGTTGTGCTTGTTTTTTGTTGTTGTTGTTGTTGTTGTCTGATAAGGTATTGACGCTATTTTTTTTCCGCTTTTGTGACATCAAACATTTCGAGCACTTACACAGAGGCTGTTTTGCATACTGGGCGGGACATACCGTTTTACCGAAGAAAACAATATGCTGACCGCTTTGGGATACCACCGAACCGACCGCAACTCTTGAAGCTTAGGTATGACTTTTTATTAGTTAAATCTTTTTGTTGTTGTTGCTTGTTGCTTGTTGTTTGTTGATGTTTGTTGTTGTTGTTGTTGTTGTTTAATGTTGTTGTTGTCGCTGTTGTGGTTGTGCTTGTTGTTGTTGTTTGTTGTTGTATTTTGTCGTGCTTGTTGTTGTTGTGTTTTGTTGTTGTTGTTGTGCTTGTTTTTTGTTGTTGTTGTTGCTTGTTGTCTAATAAGGTATTGACGCTATTTTTTTTTTGCTTTTGTGACATCAAACATTCCGCGCATTTACACAGAGTCTGATTTGCATACCGGTACATACCGTTTTACCGATGAAAACAATAAGATGAACCCTTTGGGACACCAACGCACCGACCGCAACTCCTGAAGCTTAGGTATGACTTTTTAATAGTTAAATCTTGTTGTTGTTGTTGTTCCTTGTTGCTTGTTATTGTTTGTTGTTGTTGTTTGTCGTTGTTGTTTGTTGTTGTTGTTGTTGTGCTTGTTGTTGTTGTCTGTTGTATTTTGTTGTGGTTGTTGTGTTTTGTTGTTATTGTTGTTGTACTTGTTTTTTGTTGTTGTCGTTGTTGCTTGTTGTCTGATAAGGTATTGACGCTATTTTTTCCCTTTTTTGTGACATCAACCATTTCGAGCAATTACACGGAGGCTGATTTGTATACCGGGCGGGACATACCGTTTTACCGAAGAAAACAATAGGCTGACCGCTTTGGAATACCACCGAACCGACCGCAACTCCGGAAGCTTAGGTATGACTTTTTAATACTTAAATCTTGTTGTTGTTGTTGTTGCTTGTTGCTTGTTGTTTGTTGATGTTTGTTGTTGTTGTTATTGTTGATTGTTGTTGTTGTTGTTTGTTGTTGTTGTTGTTGTTGTGGTTGTGCTTGTAGTTGTTGTTTGTTGTTGTATTTTGCCGTGCTTTTTGTTGTTGTGTTTTGTTGTTGTTGTGCTTGTTTTTTGTTGTTGTTGTTGTTCTTGTTGTTGTTGCTTGTTGTTGTCTGATAAGGTATTGACGCTATTTTTTTCCCGCTTTTGTGACATCGAACATTTCGAGCACTTACACGGAGGCTGATTTGCATACTGGGCGGGACATACCGTTTTACCGAAGAAAATAATATGCTGACCGCTTTGGGATACCACCGAACCGACCGCAACTCCTAAAGCTTAGGTATGACTTTTTATTAGTTAAATCTTTTTGTTGTTGCTTGTTGCTTGTTGTTTGTTGATGTTTGTTGTTGTTGTTGTTGTTTGATGTTGTTGTTGTCGTTGTTGTGGTTGTGCTTGTTGTTGTTGTTTGTTGTGGTATTTTGTCGTGCTTTTTGTTGTTGTGTTTTGTTGTTGTTGTTGTGCTTGTTTTTTGTTGTTGTTGTTGCTTGTAGTCTAACAAGGTATTGACGCTATTTTTTTGCTTTTGTGACATCAAACATTTCGCGCATTTACACTGAGGATGATTTGCATACCGGTACATACCGTTTTACCGATGAAAACAATAGGATGACCCCTTTGGGACACCAACGCACCGACCGCAACTCCTGAAGCTTAGGTATGAGTTTTTAAAAGTTAAATATTGTTGTTGTTGTTGTTCCTTGTTGCTTGTTGTTGTTTGTTGTTGTTTGTTGTTGTTGTTGTGCTTGTTGTTTTTGTCTGTTGTATTTTGTCGTGCTTGTTGTGTTTTGTTGTTATTGTTGTTGTGCTTGTTTTTTGTTGTTGTTGTTGTTGCTTGTTGTTGTCTGATAAGGTATTGACGCTATTTTTTTCCCTTTTTTGTGACATCAAACATTTCGAGCACTTACACGGAGGCTGATTTGCATACCGGGCGGGACATACCATTTTACCGAAGAAAACAATAGGCTGACCGCTTTGGAATACCACCGAACCGACCGCAACTCCGGAAGCTTAGGTATGACTTTTTAATAGTTAAATCTTTTTGTGCTTGTTGCTTGTTCCTTGTTGTTTGTTGATGTTTGTTGTTGTTGTTGTTGTTGTTTGCTATTGTTATTGTCGTTGTTGTGGTTGTCCTTGTTGTTGATGTTTGTTGTATTTTGTCGTGTTTGTTGTGTTTTGTTGTTATTGTTGTGCTTGTTTTTTGTTGTTGTTATTGTTGTTGTTGCTTATTGTTGTCTGTTAAAATATTGACGCTATTTTTTTCCCGCTTTTATGACATCAAACATTTCGCGCACTTACACGGAGGCTGATTTGCATACCGGGCGGGACATACCGTTTTACCGAAGAAAACAATAGGCTGACCGCTTTGGGATACCACCCCACCGACCGCAACTTCGTAAGCTTAGGTATGACTTTTTAATAATTAAATCATTTTGTTGTTGTTGCTTGTTGCTTGTTGTTTGTTGATGGTTGTTGTTGTTGTTTGTTGTTGTTGTTGTTGTTGTGGTTGTGCTTGTTGTTGTTGTTTGTTGTTGTATTTTGCCGTGCTTGTTGTTGTTGTGTTTTGTTGTTGTTGTGCTTGTTTTTTGTTGTTGTTGTTGTTGTTGTTGCTTGTTATTGTCTGATAAGGTATTGACGCTATTTTTTTCCCGCTTTTGTGACATCAAACATTTCGAGCACTTACACGGAGGCTGATTTGCATAATGGGCGGGACATACCGTTTTACCGAAGAAAACAATATGCTGACCGCTTTGGGATACCACCGAACCGACCGCAACTCCTGAAGCTTAGGTATGACTTTTTATTAGTTAAATCTTTTTGTTTTTGTTGCTTGTTGCTTGTTGTTTGTTGATTTTTGTTTGTTGTTGTTATTTGTTGTTGTTGTTGTCGTTGTTGTGGTTGTGCTTGTTGTTGTTGTTTGTTGTTGTATTTTGTCGTGCTTGTTGTTGTTGTGTTTTGTTGTTGTTGTTGTGCTTGTTTTTTGTTGTTGTTGTTGCTTGTTGTCTAATAAGGTATTGACGCTATTTTTTTTTTATTTTTTGACATCAAACATTTCGCGCATTTACACGGAGGCTGATTTGCATACCAGTACATACCGTTTAATCGATGAAAACAATAGGATGACCCCTTTGGGACACCAACGCACCGACCGCAACTCCTGAAGCTTAGGTATGACTTTTTAATAGTTAAATCTTGTTGTTGTTGTTCCTTGTTGCTTGTTGTTGTTTGTTGTTGTTTGTTGTTGTTGTTGTTGTGCTTGTTGTTGTTGTCTGTTGTATTTTGTCGTGCTTGTTGTGTTTTGTTGTTATTGTTGTTGTGCTTGTTTTTTGTTGTTGTTGTTGTTGCTTGTTGTTGTCTGATAAGGTATTGACGCTATTTTTTCCCTTTTTTGTGACATCAAACATTTCGAACACTTACACGGAGGCTGATTTGCATACCGGGCGGGACATACCGTTTTACCGAAGAAAACAATAGGCTGACCGCTTTGGAATACCACCGAACCAACCGCAACTCCTGAAGCTTAGGTATGACTTTTTAATAGTTAAATCTTTTTGTGCTTGTTGCTTGTTGCTTGTTGTTTGTTGATGTTTGTTGTTGTTGTTGTTGTTGTTTGCTATTGTTATTGTCGTTGTTGTGGTTGTGCTTGTTGTTGATGTTTGTTGTATTTTGTCGTGTTTGTTGTGTTTTGTTGTTATTGTTGTGCTTGTTTTTTGTTGTTGTTATTGTTGTTGTTGCTTATTATTGTCTATTAAAATATTGACGCTATTTTTTTCCCGCTTTTATGACATCAAACATTTCGCGCACTTACACGGAGGCTGATTTGCATACCGGGCGGGACATACCGTTTTACCGAAGAAAACAATAGGCTGACCGCTTTGGGATACCACCCCACCGACCGCAACTCCGTAAGCTTAGGTATGAATTTTTAATAATTAAATCTTGTTGTTGTTGTTGCTTGTTGCTTGTTGTTTGTTGATGGTTGTTGTTGTTGTTGTTTGTTGTTGTTGTTGTTGTTATGGTTGTGCTTGTTGTTGTTGTTTGTTGTTGTATTTTGCCGTGCTTGTTGTTGTTGTGTTTTGTTGTTGTTGTGCTTGTTTTTTATTGTTGTTGTTGTTGTTGTTGTTGCTTGTTGTTGTCTGATAAGGTATTGACGCTATTTTTTTCCCGCTTTTGTGACATCAAACATTTCGAGAACTTACACGGAGGCTGATTTGCATACTGGGCGGGACATACCGTTTTACCGAAGAAAACAATATGCTGACCGCTTTGGGATACCACCGAACCGACCGCAACTCCTAAAGCTTAGGTATGACTTTTTATTAGTTAAATCTTTTTGTTTTTGTTGCTTGTTGCTTGTTGTTTGTTGATGTTTGTTGTTGTTGTTGTTTGTTGTTGTTGTTGTCGTTGTTGTGGTTGTGCTTGTTGTTGTTGTTTGTTGTTGTATTTTGTCGTGCTTGTTGTTGTTGTGTTTTGTTGTTGTTGTTGTGCTTGTTTTTTGTTGTTGTTGTTGCTTGTTGTCTAATAAGGTATTGACGCTATTTTTTATTTATTTTTTGACATCAAACATTTCGCGCATTTACACGGAGGCTGATTTGCATACCAGTACATACCGTTTACCCGATGAAAACAATAGGATGACCGTTTTGGGACACCAACGCACCGACCGCAACTCCTGAAGCTTAGGTATGACTTTTTAATAGTTAAATCTTGATGTTGTTGTTCCTTGTTGCTTGTTGTTGTTTGTTGTTGTTTGTTGTTGTTGTTGTTGTGCTTGTTGTTGTTGTCTGTTGTATTTTGTCGTGCTTGTTGTGTTTTGTTGTTATTGTTGTTGTGCTTGTTTTTTGTTGTTGTTGTTGTTGCTTGTTGTTGGCTGATAAGGTATTGACGCTATTTTATCCCTTTTTTGTGACATCAAACATTTTGAACAATTACACGGACGCTGATTTGCATACCAGGCGGGACATACCGTTTTACCGAAGAAAACAATAGGCTGACCGCTTTGGAATACCACCGAACCGACCGCAACTCTTGAAGCTTAGGTATGACTTTTTAATAGTTAAATCTTTTTGTGCTTGTTGCTTGTTGCTTGTTGTTTGTTGATGTTTGTTGTTGTTGTTGTTGTTGTTTTCTATTGTTATTGTCGTTGTTGTGGTTGTGCTTGTTATTGATGTTTGTTGTATTTTGTCGTGTTTGTTGTTGTGTTTTGTTGTTATTGTTGTGCTTGTTTTTTGTTGTTGTTATTGTTGTTGTTGCTTGTTGTTGTCTGTTAAAATATTGACGCTATTTTTTTTCCCGCTTTTATGACATCAAACATTTCGCGCACTTACACGAAGGCTGATTTGCATACCGGACGGGACATACCGTTTTACCGAAGAAAACAGTAGGCTGACCGCTTTGGGATACCACCCCACCGACCGCAACTCCTGAAGCTTAGGTATGACTTTTTAATAGTTAAATCTTGTTGTTGTTGTTGTTGCTTGTTGCTTGTTGTTTGTTGATGTTTGTTGTTGTTTGTTGTTGTTGTTGTTGTGGTTGTGCTTGTTGTTGTTGTTTGTTGTTGTATTTTGCCGTGCTTGTTGTTGTTGTGTTTTGTTGTTGTTGTGCTTGTTTTTTGTTGTTGTTGTTGTTGTTGTTGCTTGTTGTTGTCTGATAAGGTATTGACGCTATTTTTTTCCCGCTTTTGTGACATCAAACATTTCGAGCACTTACACGGAGGCTGATTTGCATACTGGCCGAGACATACCGTTTTACCGAAGAAAACAATATGCTGACCGCTTTGGGATACCACCGAACCGACCGCAACTTCTGAAGCTTAGGTATGACTTTTTATTAGTTAAATCTTTTTGTTGTTGCTTGTTGCTTGTTGTTTGTTGATGTTTGTTGTTGTTGTTGTTGTTTGTTGTTGTTGTTGTCGTTGTTGTGGTTGTGCTTGTTGTTGTTGTTTGTTGTTGTATTTTGTCGTGATTGTTGTTGTTGTGTTTTCTTGTTGTTGTTGTGCTTGTTTTTTGTTGTTGTTGTTGCTTGTAGTCTAATAAGGTATTGACGCTTTTTTTTTTGCTTTTGTGACATCAAACATTTCGCGCATTTACACGGAGGCTGATTTGCATACCGGTACATACCGTTTTACCGATGAAAACAATAGGATGACCCCTTTGGGACACCAACTCACCGACCGCAACTCCTGAAGCTTAGGTATGACTTTTTAATAGTTAAATCTTATTGTTGTTGTTGTTCCTTGTTGCTTTCTGTTGTTTGTTGTTGTTTGTTGTTGTTGTTGTGCTTGTTGTTGTTGTCTGTCGTATTTTGTCATGCTTGTTGTGTATTGTTGTTATTGTTGTTGTGCTTGTTTTTTGTTGTTGTTGTTGTTGCTTGTTGTTGTCTGAGAAGGTATTGACGCTATTTTTTTCCCTTTTTTGTGACGTCAAACATTTCGAGCACTTACACGGAGGCTGATTTGCATACCGGGCGGGACATACCGTTTTACCGAAGAAAACAATAGGCTGACCGCTTTGGAATACCACCGAACCGACCGCAACTCCGGAAGCTTAGGTATGACTTTTTAATAGTTAAATCTTTTTGTGCTTGTTGCTTGTTCCTTGTTGTTTGTTGATGTTTGTTGTTGTTGTTGTTGTTGTTGTTTGCTATTGTTGTTGTCGTTGTTGTGGTTGTGCTTGTTGTTGATGTTTGTTGTATTTTGTTGTTATTGTTGTGCTTGTTTTTTGTTGTTGTTATTGTTGTTGTTGCTTATTGTTGTCTGTTAAAATATTGACGCTATTTTTTTCCCGCTTTTATGACATCAAACATTTCGCGCACTTACACGGAGGCTGATTTGCATACCGGGCGGGACATACCGTTTTACCGAAGAAAACAATAGGCTGACCGCTTTGGGATACCACCCCACCGACCGCAACTTCGTAAGCTTAGGTATGACTTTTTAATAATTAAATCATTTTGTTGTTGTTGCTTGTTGCTTGTTGTTTGTTGATGGTTGTTGTTGTTGTTTGTTGTTGTTGTTGTTGTTGTTGTGGTTGTGCTTGTTGTTGTTGTTTGTTGTTGTATTTTGCCGTGCTTGTTGTTGTTGTGTTTTGTTGTTGTTGTGCTTGTTTTTTGTTGTTGTTGTTGTTGTTGTTGCTTGTTATTGTCTGATAAGGTATTGACGCTATTTTTTTCCCGCTTTTGTGACATCAAACATTTCGAGCACTTACACGGAGGCTGATTTGCATAATGGGCGGGACATACCGTTTTACCGAAGAAAACAATATGCTGACCGCTTTGGGATACCACCGAACCGACCGCAACTCCTGAAACTTAGGTATGACTTTTTATTAGTTAAATCTTTTTGTATTTGTTGCTTGTTGCTTGTTGTTTGTTGATTTTTGTTTGTTGTTTTTATTTGTTGTTGTTCTTGTCGTTGTTGTGGTTGTGCTTGTTGTTGTTGTTTGTTGTTGTATTTTGTCGTGCTTGTTGTTGTTGTGTTTTGTTGTTGTTGTTGTGCTTGTTTTTTGTTGTTGTTGTTGCTTGTTGTCTAATAAGGTATTGACGCTATTTTTTTTTTATTTTTTGACATCAAACATTTCGCGCATTTACACGGAGGCTGATTTGCATACCAGTACATACCGTTTAACCGATGAAAACAATAGGATGACCCCTTTGGGACACCAACGCACCGACCGCAACTCCTGAAGCTTAGGTATGACTTTTTAATAGTTAAATCTTGTTGTTGTTGTTCCTTGTTGCTTGTTGTTGTTTGTTGTTGTTTGTTGTTGTTGTTGTTGTGCTTGTTGTTGTTGTCTGTTGTATTTTGTCGTGCTTGTTGTGTTTTGTTGTTATTGTTGTTGTGCTTGTTTTTTGTTGTTGTTGTTGTTGCTTGTTGTTGTCTGATAAGGTATTGACGCTATTTTTTCCCTTTTTTGTGACATCAAACATTTCGAACACTTACACGGAGGCTGATTTGCATACCGGGCGGGACATACCGTTTTACCGAAGAAAACAATAGGCTGACCGCTTTGGAATACCACCGAACCAACCGCAACTCCTGAAGCTTAGGTATGACTTTTTAATAGTTAAATCTTTTTGTGCTTGTTGCTTGTTCCTTGTTGTTTGTTGATGTTTGTTGTTGTTGTTGTTGTTGTTTGCTATTGTTATTGTCGTTGTTGTGGTTGTCCTTGTTGTTGATGTTTGTTGTATTTTGTCGTGTTTGTTGTGTTTTGTTGTTATTGTTGTGCTTGTTTTTGTTGTTGTTATTGTTGTTGTTGCTTATTGTTGTCTATTAAAATATTGACGCTATTTTTTTCCCGCTTTTATGACATCAAACATTTCGCGCACTTACACGGAGGCTGATTTGCATACCGGGCGGGACATACCGTTTTACCGAAGAAAACAATAGGCTGACCGCTTTGGGATACCACCCCACCGACCGCAACTTCGTAAGCTTAGGTATGACTTTTTAATAATTAAATCATTTTGTTGTTGTTGCTTGTTGCTTGTTGTTTGTTGATGGTTGTTGTTGTTGTTTGTTGTTGTTGTTGTTGTTGTGGTTGTGCTTGTTGTTGTTGTTTGTTGTTGTATTTTGCCGTGCTTGTTGTTGTTGTGCTTGTTTTTTGTTGTTGTTGTTGTTGTTGTTGCTTGTTATTGTCTGATAAGGTATTGACGCTATTTTTTTCCCGCTTTTGTGACATCAAACATTTCGAGCACTTACACGGAGGCTGATTTGCATAATGGGCGGGACATACCGTTTTACCGAAGAAAACAATATGCTGACCGCTTTGGGATACCACTGAACCGACCGCAACTCCTGAAGCTTAGGTATGACTTTTTATTAGTTAAATCTTTTTCTTTTTGTTGCTTGTTGCTTGTTGTTTGTTGATTTTTGTTTGTTGTTGTTATTTGTTGTTGTTGTTGTCGTTGTTGTCGTTGTGCTTGTTGTTGTTGTTTGTTATTGTATTTTGTCGTGCTTGTTGTTGTTGTGTTTTGTTGTTGTTGTTGTGCTTGTTTTTTGTTGTTGATGTTGCTTGTTGTCTAATAAGGTATTGACGCTATTTTTTTTTTATTTTTTGACATCAAACATTTCGCGCATTTACACGGAGGCTGATTTGCATACCAGTACATACCGTTTAACCGATGAAAACAATAGGATGACCCCTTTGGGACACCAACGCACCGACCGCAACTCCTGAAGCTTAGGTATGACTTTTTAATAGTTAAATCTTGTTGTTGTTGTTCCTTGTTGCTTGTTGTTGTTTGTTGTTGTTTGTTGTTGTTGTTGTTGTGCTTGTTGTTGTTGTCTGTTGTATTTTGTCGTGCTTGTTGTGTTTTGTTGTTATTGTTGTTGTGCTTGTTTTTTGTTGTTGTTGTTGTTGCTTGTTGTTGTCTGATAAGGTATTGACGCTATTTTTTTCCCTTTTTTGTGACATCAAACATTTCGAACACTTACACGGAGGCTGATTTGCATACCGGGCGGGACATACCGTTTTACCGAAGAAAACAATAGGCTGACCGCTTTGGAATACCACCGAACCAACCGCAACTCCTGAAGCTTAGGTATGACTTTTTAATAGTTAAATCTTTTTGTGCTTGTTGCTTGTTCCTTGTTGTTTGTTGATGTTTTTTGTTGTTGTTGTTGTTGTTTGCTATTGTTATTGTCGTTGTTGTGGTTGTCCTTGTTGTTGATGTTTGTTGTATTTTGTCGTGTTTGTTGTGTTTTGTTGTTATTGTTGTGCTTGTTTTTTGTTGTTGTTATTGTTGTTGTTGCTTATTGTTGTCTGTTAAAATATTGACGCTATTTTTTTCCCGCTTTTATGACATCAAACATTTCGCGCACTTACACGGAGGCTGATTTGCATACCGGGCGGGACATACCGTTTTACCGAAGAAAACAATAGGCTGACCGCTTTGGGATACCACCCCACCGACCGCAACTTCGTAAGCTTAGGTATGACTTTTTAATAATTAAATCATTTTGTTGTTGTTGCTTGTTGCTTGTTGTTTGTTGATGGTTGTTGTTGTTGTTTGTTGTTGTTGTTGTTGTTGTGGTTGTGCTTGTTGTTGTTGTTTGTTGTTGTATTTTGCCGTGCTTGTTGTTGTTGTGTTTTGTTGTTGTTGTGCTTGTTTTTTGTTGTTGTTGTTGTTGTTGTTGCTTGTTATTGTCTGATAAGGTATTGACGCTATTTTTTTCCCGCTTTTGTGACATCAAACATTTCGAGCACTTACACGGAGGCTGATTTGCATAATGGGCGGGACATACCGTTTTACCGAAGAAAACAATATGCTGACCGCTTTGGGATACCACCGAACCGACCGCAACTCCTGAAGCTTAGGTATGACTTTTTATTAGTTAAATCTTTTTGTTTTTGTTGCTTGTTGCTTGTTGTTTGTTGATTTTTGTTTGTTGTTGTTATTTGTTGTTGTTGTTGTCGTTGTTGTGGTTGTGCTTGTTGTTGTTGTTTGTTGTTGTATTTTGTCGTGCTTGTTGTTGTTGTGTTTTGTTGTTGTTGTTGTGCTTGTTTTTTGTTGTTGTTGTTGCTTGTTGTCTAATAAGGTATTGACGCTATTTTTTTTTTATTTTTTGACATCAAACATTTCGCGCATTTACACGGAGGCTGATTTGCATACCAGTACATACCGTTTAACCGATGAAAACAATAGGATGACCCCTTTGGGACACCAACGCACCGACCGCAACTCCTGAAGCTTAGGTATGACTTTTTAATAGTTAAATCTTGTTGTTGTTGTTCCTTGTTGCTTATTGTTGTTTGTTGTTGTTTGTTGTTGTTGTTGTTGTGCTTGTTGTTGTTGTCTGTTGTATTTTGTCGTGCTTGTTGTGTTTTGTTGTTATTGTTGTTGTGCTTTGTAAGACCCGTATATTTTAGTCCGTATGATATTATGATGTTTTATCATTTTAATCTGTTTTTCTACTAAATTTGGAGTAGCAAGCAGATTATACCCGATATTTCTAGGGTGTTCGGTTGTGGTCTGGATTGATCCACGTGGTTTCTTTTTAATTCAATCAGACTTTTTCTATTGGCACGGTAGTTATATTGGATTCCGAATGTTTCTATGTTTTCGAAATTTCAAAAATGTGTTTCTGCCGATTTTTGGGAAAACGGGCAAATTATACCCGTCGTTTAAATTTTCACGGACTCCGATTGTCGTCAAAATTTAAATGGGAGTTTTGTATATCGCCGATATTGAGAATTTAATCTCAATATATCTTTCTGAGTTAAGGAACAAAAATTTATTCGGAATAAAATTTATTCGAAAATTTTGGGTGGTTTTAATTAAAATGCGACAGTGAAATTTTTCGGTTTGTATAAAAAGTTGTTCGTGAGCGAGTTACGACTCGTCTAAGTCAGAACATTTTTTTAAGTGTGAGACATTAAATATCTAGAGATTTTTGGGTTATACTATTATTATATGTTTTTAAGATAAGATCTTTTAGATTTTTTGTTGAGATATTATTATTAAATCCATTAGATATTTTGTTTAGATATTATTATTATATCCATTAGATATTTTTGGCGGGTATATTGTAATTTTATTCTTGACTTTAATTTTATAATATATCTTTTTTTTCATCGATGTTTTCGTTTGATCGCGTTTTGAGAGCGTTTAGGAGATATTTAGGCGAAAAGGTAAAACGGTAATCTTGCGGATTAGATATTTTAGAAAAGGATATGATGGGGATTAAGTGGAAAGTTTAGATCATATATATATATAAAGAGAGATTAGAGAGAAAGAAAGTAAAAGGAAAGAAAAGAAGAGGAAAGAAAGGAGAAGAGAGGAGAAAGAGAGAAAAGAGGGAAAAATGGGGAAAACATCTGAATCGGAGCCGGATCTTCGATTAAATCGGGTAAGTTTACTAAACTCGATTATCCTACGATAGTATATGTATATGTAGGTGTTTGTTTGGTTGGTTTTGGTTAGAAAATGTTAGGTTTTACATATTTGAGCAAAATTGGTAAAATCGATAGAAATCGATGTTTTCACGGATGAAATTCGAAATAAATTGCGTAGTTTAGTCGAGGAATGTTAGGCCGTGATTATTGAAACTTGTAAGATTGAATTCGGGTGATTTCGTAACTTTTGACATTTTTGAGAAATGAGGGTTTTAAGAATTGAATCGAAAACGGACGTCGTAGAAATCGTGTTTAATGGTTCTAATTCACTGCTATATGTTAGGTGAGTACGAGTATGTGGTTATTTTGAAGAAAATAATTGAATCGGTCGGATTTTCGGGTGGAAAGGCCAAAACCCGTAGGTTTTCAAGGCAAAAGGGGGGTTTTCGGTGAAAACTTCGAAAATTCATATCTTTTGATCCGTAAGTCGGTTTTGATCCTTGTTCAAAGCGTTGAAAAGCTAACGGGATGTTCTTTCTATTAAAAATGCTTTGGAGGGCAAGAGATGATTTTAGTTTTTGTGGTTTTGAAAAAGTGTTGGGTTTTATGACGTAAAGTGTGTGCGGTCTGTGCTTTACTGTGTGTTGTGCTTTTGTTATATAACGTGGAGCCAGTGAGCTGTTATATGATGTACTGTGGGTGGCCTAATGGCGTGAATCCTAGATATTTGGAATTCAAATTGTTGTTCAAAATAAATGAATTTAAATTGTGTGGGTTTTTCTATAGAGCGATTAGGTTAGTAATCGGGGAGTGAAAACCTAAAGCCCTAATTGTTTAGGTTAGCGATCAAGACCCAGCCTTATTGTAGATGTATCTGAGTTGGTTTTAACTTAAGTCCTTTGTGTATTTTATAAGGTTGAAAGTCTGAATCGGGTACGAGATTTCATCGTGAGAGACAAATCGATCTTACGTAGCGTAAGTTGTTTGGGTTGGAAGCTTGCTCAGGTAAGGGCACTTTCTAACGATATTATATGTGATTGAATGCATGTGTGTTTGTATTCATGACTATGTGCCCTTGTGGGGATGTTTGAATGATTGTGTGCCAGTTGAGGTTGTGTGGTTATATTCATGATTGTGTGCCCGGTTGGGGATATGTGTTTATGCTATGACGCTAAACTTGTGATGTGCATTCATATGATTTGTGATAAATATATGATTTGCAGCTGATGTGTATGTCGAGGAGGACAACACGAGGTGTGTCTGAGCCACCTGTTGGTAATGAGAATTATTCATATGATTTGTGATAAATATATGAATTGCGGTTGATGTGTATGTCGAGGAGGACAACACGAGGTGTGTCTGAGCCACCTGTTGGTACCGAGAATTATTCATATGATCTGTGATAGATATACGAACTGAAGTGTGAATTGTGTTTATACATATTGTGTTTATATAAACTGTTGCATTTGCATGTGTGGGTTCATGCATACCATAGTTGCGTGTTGGTAGTTGGCGCCGAATGGGCCAGGGTGATGGGTTCTAAATCATCACCTAATCCTGAAGGGAATTCTACTGCACCAGGTGATGTGACTGAGCCATCATCGATCCTTTGAGATCAAATTGAGTCAGGTGAATGCGAGAGAGGCAACACCGGGTGTCTGCAAGGGCAGCACTTTTGTGTCTGCGAGGCAGCACGGTTAGTGAGGGCCCAAGGGGGTATCACGACTCTTTGTGGAGAGGTTAAATTCCGGGATTCATGCATGGTGAGGGTACCCAACGAATTGGGACCACCAAATTCATATAGGTCTGCATTTAGGATGTTTGTGCATTGCATTTGTGTGTTAAATTAAATGTTGTGATTGTTACATATATCATACTGTCACCTCATTTATGTTGCTCTGCACATCATATTGTCATCTTATTCATGTTGTTATGTATATCATGTTCTGCTGGCATGTGTGTATTCTTCCATATATGTTGTTTTTAGATTGTGACCCTCTACTATTATTATGATGTGGCTAACGACCACCCAGGTTTAGAAGTTGTGATAGTTAAGGTATCCAGGTGCCGTGAAGGCTTGTAAGATGCGATGTCTTGGGGCTAGGAATTCAAGATCAGCTTAGGGTCGTGTTTTGAGGTTGTCCATGTTGTTATTACTGTTATTATTAAAGCTGAGTGCTTATTTTTATGTGTATGGACAAATATTTATAACAGTGGGCATTACGCTGGTCCTATGTATGGAAAAGACTTAGATCGAAAGCTCGTACTCTGATTAATCATTTTTATTATTTTTCCTGGAGAGACAGTTGTCAATATTATGTATGGCATTCAAAAAAAAAATATACACTCTTGCTGTTAAAAATCGGGGTGTTACATTGTGGTATCAGAGCTTTGGTCTAAGATTTTCATGGGGTTGGGAGTCGGGTGTCCTAAGCTGATCAAGTGTCGGGTTTAGTGGGAGTAAATGTTCGGAGCCCTATGTGTGATGTGGTGTGTGTCTTGAGTCCAGCATGATATGTGCCTAGGTAATCGGTTGTTTCTTAAATGAAGTTGAGGTCTCCCATAATACTTCAGTAAGAAGCATAGTTAAACCCCTTGAGCATTTGTCGACGTTGGTCGACATGTGTCTCTGTTTTCTTTAGAGGTAGTGAGCTAGAGGTGGTGAGATTGAATCGAGTAAGGACTACAAGGTTTTTCTGCAGTAATGTTATGGATGAGAGGTTTTGTTTGTTCTTATCACTCTGAGGTGTTGAGTAGGGATGAGTGGAAGTCAAGGTTTCACAGGATTGTAAGTAAGGACTTGATTTGGAGGACCTTTTGAGAGAAAAAAGGATTGGATGTTCATTCCGGTGAGTTCCGAATGAGATGAGATGCAGTTTATGGACTATGAAAAAGGTGATATTTCTTTGGGATCAAAGAGCAGTTATAGATGTCGTTTGGAGACAATTACTATACTTGGAGATTAATGGGACATCTTCTCTAGAAAGAAAGCGGGTTACACGTTGAAAGTGGCCGAAACCTAGGAAAGTTGGAGGAAGGTTATATGATTGGTAGGTGCTTGAGGGTTTAATTTGGTTTCTTAAGCTATGTTAGGTAGGTAACTAAATACCGTAAGGATGAATCATGTGATGTTAAAGGAAGGAGACCAAGTATCACATGGATAAGTTTTAGTAGAAGTGATCATCAGTGGAGTTGTCTTCGAAATTAGAAGTAGGAGGTTGGGAGAGAATGAGTATTACGGTTTATAGGAGGAAAAGGTAGAAGTAGCACCACGGATCTAAGAAATTATATGAGTAGAGTAGGGAAGTGCTAAAGCAATTCAAGTATGGGTGACATGGTTTGCTAGAAATATTATACCGCAGGTAGACAATGGGTTGTTAGAAGAGTGATAAGACGCTGAAAGTTAATATTTGGAAGGACACAGAGCCATGTATGGAGAATTAATGAATGGAGTTATATGGTGTAACAAGTATATGGATTTCGTGAAGATCAAAGTTTAGATTTGGAATTAGGGATCGAACCTGAGAATAAAGAAAAGTTAGCAAATAAATTTTGATTGGGTAGTTGCTCTTTAAAAGTCAAGCGTTAAGATTTGAGATAAGTGCTCAGTGACTAGATGAAGGAGTAAGATATGTCTGTTTTGGAAGGATGATTCTTGTAGAGTGTTAGATCGTAGGTTGATAATGTTGGTTGATACCTTAGAAAAAGCTAGGATTGAATAAGAAACTGAGGAGTGAATGAATGTGTCCTGATGTTTAGCAAGAACTTATGCGAAAGAGGATTGGGTTGTGTTATAAAAGGATATTATGACCATTAGATAGTCATAAGCAATTGAAGATAGATAGAACAACAAAGAGTAGGTTGGATAGGACGAACATTGATTTGGAACAAGGATATTTAGATTGGGTGAAGGAGAGTAAAGATGTGGGTTGAAGTTGACAAGATAGAGGTCATGGTAGGTTGGGAAACGACTATAGGCGTTTGGTTGCTAAGATTTTTTTGAAGTTGGAAACTCCTAGATGTTATAAGAGGATCCAGTATAAGGGACTTTGGAGTTGCAGTATCGTAAAGGTGGTTACAAAGGAAGAATAAGGTTGTATGCAAGCAAGAAAGTGCTCAGGTAACACAGATTTGTTAATAAGAAGGTTGACTACCTCGTTGCTTAGGAAGGACTACCAAGGATATGGCCCAAATGGAAATGGGAAGGATACTAAGCATTTCCTCAAGAGTGTATGCTATAGATGATGGGGTTGCGCTCGGACGTAAAGTTGATATTTAAGAAGTGGTATAAGTGGTAAGAGAATAATCCTGCGGTTGGAAATTTTGATATCACAAGGTTAATGAGTAGTGTATTAGTGACTAGATGGGTGGTTATATTCAGAATTAGGATGATGGAGTTACTAAGTGAAAATCCTGTTGGAGATTCCACATGAGATATGAGAAGTCTGGACGAGGTTAAGTACATTATGTCGTTGATGAACGAATAAGTGGAGTGAAAAGATTGGTTTTGGGGAATAGGTGTTAAGACAAAGTGTGAGAGGAACGGTTAGAGATGTGGATTAGGGAGATTTAGAATTCGTGCAAGAAATTACCTTGCCCATAAACCGGAAAAAAAAGGGGGGTAGTGGTAAGTGTATGCTTAAGAGTTGAAGGTACAACTAGATTGGGTCACATAAGGTGCATTGGGTATATTCAGAAGTAGAGAGGATCAAACATTTGTCTATTCGGACGAATCAAGGATGAAGTGGAAATGTTTGGCGGAGACTAGTAAGGCTTGGATTCGTTGTACTTGTTATAATGAAGACTAGAGAAGCATAATGGAAAATAGGCATTAAGACATTATTGAACATCAGAGGTTGACATCGAGAACAATTTGACAATAGAAGATGAGATAGGGGAACAATCAAAAATGGTTTGATTGATGAGCTCGTTGAGGGAAATAGAATTTAGTTGTAAGAGGAAAAGAAAACTCAATGAATTTTTGGAAGCTGATGTAGGATGATACGAAAGACGTGGGATGTCAAATGGGGATAGCTAACGATGTGGAATATTTAAGGTTAAGGCATACGAGAGTAAACTAAGTTATGACTTGGAACTGAGGTAGTTATGTTAGAGTGTGATCCAATAGTTTAAGTCTGGGGTAGAGGGCTTTTGTGTATTGTAGAGGGCATAATGGGCCCATGAAAGAAAATTTAGGGAGGTTTCAATCACCAACCGGACGTTGGGATGGTAATATTAAGATGGTAAGGGGAATGAATTTGGATGGGAACATATATAGGTCGCCATGGTATTGAGATGGAAGGAATAGCTAAGGAATTATGGACCTTGGGAAAAATGTGGAGTTCTCTACTTAGATGACTACTTCGTTTGGAGTGAAATAGGTTGAATTTGTACTCGGGTATTAGCTGTTACTGTTTTAGGAGGATACTCAATGGTTGTTCCGAGCCAAGTGAGCGTGAGAGGAACCGTAACTTGTTTTGGGGAAATTGTGTCTCACTTTGGAGAGTGAAGTAACAGGAATTTGGAGGAAACATTTAGGAAACATCGAAGTGATTATTGGACCCTGGTGTTGTAACACCCCGATTTTTAACAGCGGGAGTGTATATATTTTTTTTGAATGCCATACATAATATTGACAACTGTCTTTTCAGGAAAATAATAAAAATGATTAATCAGAGTACGAGCTTTCGACCTAAGTCTTTTCCATACATAGGACCAGCGTAATGCCCACTGTAAAAATATTTGTCCATACACATACAAATAAGCACTCAGCTTAATAATAACAGCAACAACAACATGGACAACCTCAAAGCATGACCCTAAGCTGATCTTGAATTCCTAGCCCCAAGACATCGCATCTTACAAGCCTTCACGACACCTGGATACCTTAACTATCACCACCTCTAACCCTGGGTGGTCATCATAATAATAGTAGAGGGTCACGATCTAAAAACAGCATATATGGAAGAATACACACATGCCAGCAGAACATGATATACATAGTAACATGAATAGGATGACAATATGATATATGTAACAATCACAACATTTAATTTAACACACAAATGCAATGCACGAACATTTAATTGAACACACAAATGCAATGCACAAACATTTAATTTAACACACAAATGCAATGCACACACATCCTAAATGCAGACCTATATGAATTTGGTGGTCCCAATTCGTCGGGTACCCTCACCATGCATGAATTCCGGAATTTAACCTCTCTGCAGAGAGTCGTGATACCCCCTTGGGTCCTCACTAACCGTGCTGCCTCGCAGACACAAAAGTGTTGCCCTTGCAAACACCCGGAGTTGCCTCCCTCACATTCTCCTGACTCAATTTGATCTCAAAGGATTGATGACGGCTCAGTCACATCACCTGGTGCAGTAGAATTCCCTTCGGGATTAGGTGATGATTCAGAACCCATCACCCTGGCCCGTTCGGCGCCAACTACCTACACGCAACTATGGTATGCATGACTCACACATGCAAATGCAACAGTTTATATAAACACAACATGTATAAACACAATTCACATTTCACAATTCACCATTCACAATTCAGTTCATATATCTATCACAGATCATATGAACAATTCTCAGTACCAACAGGTGGCTCAGACACACCTCGTGTTGTCCTCCTCGACATACACATCAATCGCAATTCATATATTTATCACAAATCATATGAATAATTCTCATTACCAACAGGTGGCTCAGACACACCTCGTGTTGTCCTCCTCGACATACACATCAACCTCAAATCATATATTTATCACAAATCATATGAATGCACATCACAAGTTTAGCGTCATAGCATAAACACATATCCCCAACCGGGCACACAATCATGAATATAACCACACAACCCCAACTGGGCACACAATCATGTATATAACCACATATCCCCAACTGGGCACACAATCATCACACATCCCCATAAGGGCACACAATCATGAATACAACCACGCATGCATTCAATCACATATAATATCGTTAGAAAGTGCCCTTACCTAAGCAAGCTTCCAACCCAACCAACCTACGCTACATAAGATCAATTCGTCCCTCACGATGAAACCTCATAACCAGATCCCACTGTAAACCTTTATAATACACAGAGGACTTATGTTAAAACCACTCGGATATATCCTACAACAAGGCTGGGTCTTGGTCGCTAACCTACTCAACAGGTTTTGGTTACGACACTGGTTTCTAACCGAATCTCTTTATAAAATAAATCTTTTCAAATAAGAAAGAAATTAGTTTTTCTCTTAAAAGAATAAATATCAAACTCAAGGAAAATTTTTCATAAACTAATTTAAATTCTTTTATTAGAACCCATAATTGCGCCAAATTATTTTTCTCGCACTATGAATAAATTCAGCGAAACCGAAAAATATAAATCACCCAAAATAAGATTTTAACCCCAAAATAAAACCACCTAAAATACAATAAATACCAAATAAATAGCCAAAATATTTATTTCGTATATCTAAAATTAAATTATCTCCTTGTATCAAAATATTTTAATCATACTATCCATATAACTAATTAAACAAATAAAATACTAAAAAAAGATTCCAATTTCAATAATATTCTAAATTAAAATTTAGAATCAATAATAGTTTTCCAATCACAATAAATTATTTTGGATCTAAAAATATTTCGACATAAAATTAGTTAACAGTTTTTCTCAACGGTGCCAAAAATCGGCACGGATCGTACTTTAACATACTATTCCGAACGTATCCGGAAAATTCCGAAAAAATAAAATAATTATCTAAAAATATATAATTAAAGATAAATAATTATTCTTTCAGTTAAAAAAAATTGGATAAAATAATATCAAACGGAATGAAAATTACGAGACCGAAAACAGTGGGAAACATGGCGCCCGCCACACTAAGCAAAGTGGCGCCTGCCACTCTAAGGCAAAGTGGCTCCCGCCACTTACAAAGGCAAGGGTGGGTGGCGCCCGCCTCCCCCATTTTTCTTTCTTTTCTTCCTTTTTTTTTTCTCTTTTTCTTTTTAAAATAAACACTAAATAAAAATAAATAATTTAACCCACTAAAAATTAAATCAATTTTTTTTCTTATACTAAATATATTAATCCCATAAAATACTTAATAAAATTTTTCACATAATCCAATCAAATAAATTTTCTCATTTCTTAAAATAATAACGATAATAATAATAATCCAAATAATATACCCACTGATAAAATAAATCGGTACTAATATTTTTACTCTAAAAAATATAACCCGATAATCGAATAGAAAATATTTTTTGCTACCCACAATAATAATTCCTACACAAAACTGAAAACAGGGGGTATTCTATCGGTGTAAAAATTTACCAAATCTAACCACATAATTTAATACTAAAATAAAATAAATAATTAAACAACTAAAAAAATTAAATAAATAACAAAACATAAAACTCACCTCAGTATTTCTGTGCGTGAGTAAGAGAGAAAAACCAAAAGAAAAATAATGCAACAGGTTTCTCATTATATAGATTTCTTAAATTCATCTCCACCTTTCAATTTCAAAGGCCACGATCTCCACCCTCTCTCTCTCTCACACGTGATCAATTCTTATCCTAAAATAAGCCGCCTCTCATCCACCGCCCTACTATTCAATCAAACCCGTTAATTCGTTCGGTCTCCTCGTTCGCTCACAGACGAGTCGTAAAACACTCCCAAATAACTTTTTCGAAAATAGAAAAATTCTACCGTTATCTTTAAAATAAAACACAACATTATTTTCGACAAAATAATTATTCCGAACAAATAAATTTTCTACGCCGCTTAGAAAAATAAAATGGGATTAAATTTTCATTTTCGGCGATAAATAAACTCCTATTTAAAATTTACGACAACACTCGGAGTCCGTGTAAAATAAAACAACGGCTATATTTTTCTCGTTTTCTCAAAACATCAACGGAGTCACATTTTCAGAATTTCCGATACCATAAAAATAATATCTGAAATCAATTATAATCCTTACCAATTTAAAAAGTCTGATCGATTGCCAAAAGAAAACCTATGGGTCAATCCGATCCACAACCGGAACCCTAAAAATATCGGGTATAATCTGCTCGCTACTCCAAATTTAGTAGAAAAACAGATTAAAATGATAAAACATCATAATATCATACGGACTAAAATATACGGGTCTTACATTACTACCCACCAAAAAGGAGTTTCATCCTCGAAACTCGAGGTAAATGTAACAACTTACCAATTTATCTCCAACACACTCCCTAGAACGACCGCGCACCTATTGCAACCCTCTACAAAGTCACATTGACTCGGACTCTAGACGCAACGCTAAAACCCTCACACTATCTAAGCCGGCAAGAATCATTCATTCCATTCAACACAATCTTGTCTACTATCAACAACAGATTAAGGATGATCAGTTCCTCAATTTGTCAATAGGTAGGCGACAACCATGATGGTGGAATAAACCATCGTTACCAACTACAATAGTGTTCTCCTCATCTTGTTCTCAATTTTATGCAAGACACAAGGGTCCAATAATCACTTCGATGTTTCCTAAATGTTTCCTCCAAATTCCTGCTACTTCACTCTCTAAAGTGAGACACAATTTCCCAAAACAAATTACGGTTTCTGTCACGCTCACTAAGCTCGGAACAACCATTGAGTATCCTCCAAAACAGTAACAGCTAAAACCCAAGTACAAATTTAACCTATTTCACTCCAACGAAGTAGTCATCTAAGTAGAGAACTCCACATTTTCCCCAATGTCCATAAATCCTTAATTATTCCTTTAATCTCATAATCTTGACGACCTGTATATGTTCACATCCATAATCATTCCCAATCACCGTCTTAATACTACCATCCCAACATCTAGTCGGTGATTGAAACTCTCACAAATTCCCTTTTCCCCAGTCTTAAACTATTGGATCACACTCTGACACAACTACCTCATCTTCAAATCATTACTCAGCTTACTCTCGCATGCCTTAACATAAATGATCCTCTTCGTTGGCTATCACCATTTGACACACCACGCCCTTCGTGTTATCCTACACCTGCTTCCAAAAATTCACTGAGTTTCCTTTTCCTCTTACAACTAAATTCCATTTCACTCAAAGAGCTCATCAATTAAACCATTTTTTATTGTTCTCATATCTCATCTTCTGTTGTTAAACTGTTCTCGATGTCAACCTCTAACATCCAATATTTTCTCAATGCATATTTTCCATTATGCTACTCTACTCTTTGTCATAACCAGTACGATGAATCCAAATCTTACTAGTCTCCACCAAACATTTCCATTTCATACTTGATTTCGTCCTAATAGGCAAATGTTTGATCCTCTCTACTTCCGAATATACCCAATGCACCTTAGGTGACCCAATCTAGTTGTACCTTCAACTCTTAAGCATACATTTATCATTACTTTTTCCGGTTCATGGGCGAGGTAATTTCTTGCACGAATTCTAAATCGACCTAATTCACATCTCTATACGCTCCTCTCACACTTTGTCTTGACACCTATTTCCCAAAACCAGTCTTTTCACTCCACTTATTCGTTCATCAACGACATAATGTACTTAACCTCGTCCAGACTTCTCATATCTCATGTGGAATCTCCAACAGGCTTTTCACTTAGTAACTCCATCATCCTAATTCTGAATATAACCACCCATCTAGTCACTAATACACTACTCATTAACCTTGTGATATCAAAATTTCCAACCACAGGATTATTCTCTTACCACTTATACCGTTTCTTAAATACCAACCTTACGTCCGAGCGCAACCCCATCATCCATAGCATACACTCTTGAGGAAATGCTTAGTATCCTTCCCATTTCCATTTGGGCCATATCCTTGGTAGTCCTTCCTAAGCAACGAGGTAGTCAACCTTCTTATTAAAAAATCTGTGTTACCTGAGCACTTTCTTGCTTGTAGACAATCTTATTCTTCCTTTGTAACCACCTTTACGATACTGCAACTCCAAAGTCCCTTATACTAGATCCTCTTATAACATCTAGGAGTTTCCAACTTCAAAAATCTTAGCAACCAAACGCCTATAGTCGTTTCCCAACCTACCATGACCTCTATCTTGTCAACTTCAACCCACATCTTTACTCTCCTTCACCCAATCTAAATATCCTTGTTCTAAATCAATGTTCGTCCTATCCAACCTACTCTTCGTTGTTTTATCTATCTTCAATTGCTTATGAATATCCAATGGTCATAATATCCTTTTATAACACAACCCAATCCTCTTTCGCATAAGTTCTTGCTAAACATCAGGACACCTCCATTCACTCCTCAGTTTCTTATTCAATCCTAGCTTTTTCTAAGGTATCACCCAACATTATCACCCTACGATCTAACACTCTACAAGAATCATCCTTCCAAAACAGACATATCTTACTCCTCCATCTAGTCACTGAGCACTTATCTCAAATCTTAACGCTTGACTTTTAAAGAGCAACTACCCAATCAAAATTCCTTTGCTAACTTTTCTTTATTCTCAGGTTCGATCCCTAAATCCAAATCTAAACTTTGATCTCCACGAAATCCATATACTCGTTACACCATATAACTCCATTCATTAATTCTTCATACATGGCTCTGTGTCCTTCCGGATATTAACTTTAAGTGTCTTATCACTCTTCTAACAACCCATTGTCTACCCGCGGTATGATATTTCTAGCAAAACCATGTCCCTCATACTTGAATTGCTTTAGCACTTCCCTACTCCACTCATATGATTAATTAGATCCATGGTACTATCTTCTACCTTTTTCTCCTAGAAACTGTTACACTCCTTCTCTCCCAAACTCCCCCTTCTAGTTTCGAAGACAACTCCACTGATGATCACTTCCACTAAGACTTATCCATGTGATACTTGGTCTCCTTCCTTTAACATCATGTGATTCATCCTTACGGTATTTTAGTTACCTATCTAACCTAGCTTAAGAAACCAAATTAAACCCTCAAGCACCTACCAATCATATAACCTTCCTCCAACTTTCCTAGGTTTCGGCCACTTTCAACGTGCAACCCGCTTTCTTTCTAGAGAAGATGTCCCATTAATCTCCAAGTATAGTAATTGTCTCCAAACAACATCTATAACTGCTCTTTGATTCCAAAGAAATATTACCTTCTTCATAGTCCATAAACTTCATCTCATCTCATTCGGAACTCACCGGAATGAGCATCCAATCATTTTTCTCTCAATAGGTCCTCCAAATCAAGTCCTTACTTAGAATCCTTTGAAACCTTGACTTCCACTCATCCCTACTCAACACCTCGGAGTGATAAGGACAAACAAAACCTCTCATCCATAACATTACTGCAGGAAAACCTTGTAGTCCTTACTCGATTCAACCTCACTCCCTCTAGATCAACACCTCTAAAGGATTCAAAGACACATGTCGACCAACATCGACAAATGCTCAAGGGGTTTAACTATGCTTCTTACTGAAGTATTATGGGAGACCTCAACTTCAGTTAAGAAACAAACGATTACCTAGGCACATATCATGCTGGACTCAAGACACAAACCACATAACACATAGGACTCCACACATTTACTCCCACTAAACCTGACACTTGATCAGCTTAGGACACCCGACTCGCAACCCCATGAAAATATTAGACCAAAGCTCTAATACCACAATGTAACACCCCGATTTTTAACAGCGGGAGTGTATATTTTTTTTTTTTGAATGCCATACATAATATTGACAACTGTCTTTTCAGGAAAATAATAAAAATGATTAATCAGAGTACGAGCTTTCGACCTAAGTCTTTTCCATACATAGGACCAGCGTAATGCCCACTGTAAAAATATTTGTCCATACACATACAAATAAGCACTCAGCTTAATAATAACAGCAACAACAACATGGACAACCTCAAAGCATGACCCTAGCTGATCTTGAATTCCTAGCCCCAAGACATCGCATCTTACAAGCCTTCACGACACCTGGATACCTTAACTATCACCACTTCTAACCCTGGGTGGTCGTTAGCCACATCATAATAATAGTAGAGGGTCACGATCTAAAAGCAGCATATATGGAAGAATACACACATGCCAGCAGAACATGATATACATAGTAACATGAATAGGATGACAATATGATATATGTAACAATCACAACATTTAATTTAACACACAAATGCAATGCACGAACATTTAATTTAACACACAAATGCAATGCACAAACATTTAATTTAACACACAAATGCAATGCACACACATCCTAAATGCAGACCTATATGAATTTGGTGGTCCCAATTCGTCGGGTACCCTCACCATGCATGAATTCCGGAATTTAACCTCTCCGCAGAGAGTCGTGATACCCCCTTGGGTCCTCACTAACCGTGCTGCCTCGCAGACACAAAAGTGTTGCCCTTGCAAACACCCGGAGTTGCCTCCCTCACATTCTCCTGACTCAATTTGATCTCAAAGGATTGATGACGGCTCAGTCACATCACCTGGTGCAGTAGAATTCCCTTCGGGATTAGGTGATGATTCAGAACCCATCACCCTGGCCCGTTCGGCGCCAACTACCTACACGCAACTATGGTATGCATGACTCACACATGCAAATGCAACAGTTTATATAAACACAACATGTATAAACATAATTCACAATTCACAATTCACCATTCACAATTCAGTTCATATATCTATCACAGATCATATGAACAATTCTCAGTACCAACAGGTGGCTCAGACACACCTCGTGTTGTCCTCCTCGACATACACATCAATCGCAATTCATATATTTATCACAAATCATATGAATAATTCTCATTACCAACAGGTGGCTCAGACACACCTCGTGTTGTCCTCCTCGACATACACATCAACCGCAAATCATATATTTATCACAAATCATATGAATGCACATCACAAGTTTAGCGTCATAGCATAAACACATATCCCCAACCGGGCACACAATCATGAATATAACCACACAACCCCAACTGGGCACACAATCATGTATATAACCACATATCCCCAACTGGGCACACAATCATCACACATCCCCATAAGGGCACACAATCATGAATACAACCACGCATGCATTCAATCACATATAATATCGTTAGAAAGTGCCCTTACCTGAGCAAGCTTCCAACCCAATCAACCTACGCTACATAAGATCAATTCGTCCCTCACGATGAAACCTCGTAACCGGATCCCACTGTAAACCTTGATAATACACAGAGGACTTATGTTAAAACCACTCGGATATATCCTACAACAAGGCTGGGTCTTGGTCGCTAACCTACTCAACAGGTTTTGGTTACGACACTGGTTTCTAACCGAATCGCTTTATAAAATAAATCTTTTCAAATAAGAAAGAAATTAGTTTTTCTCTTAAAAGAATAAATATCAAACTCAAGGAAAATTTTCCACAAAATAATTTAAATTCTTTTATTAGAACCCATAATTGCGCCAAATTATTTTTCTCGCACTATGAATAAATTCAGCGAAACCGAAAAATATAAATCACCCAAAATAAGATTTTAACCCCAAAATAAAACCACCTAAAATACAATAAATACCAAATAAATAGCCAAAATATTTATTTCGTATATCTAAAATTAAATTATCTCCTTGTATCAAAATATTTTAATCATACTATCCATATAATTAATTAAACAAATAAAATACTAAAAAAATATTCCAATTTCAATAATATTCTAAATTAAAATTTAGAATCAATAATAGTTTTCCAATCACAATAAATTATTTTGGATCTAAAAATATTTCGACACAAAACTAGTTAACAATTTTTCTCAACGTTACCAAAAATCGGCACGGATCGTACTTTAACATACTATTCCGAACGTATCCGGAAAATTCCAAAAAAATAAAATAATTATCTAAAAATATATAATTAAAGATAAATAATTATTCTTTCAGTTAAAAAAAACGGGATAAAAAAATATCAAACGGAATGAAAATTACGAGACCGGAAGTAAAAACAGCGGGAAACATGGCGCCCGCCACACTAAGCAAAGTGGCGCCTGCCACTCTAAGGCAAAGTGGCTCCCGCCACTTACAAAGGCAAGGGTGGGTGGCGCCCGCCTCCCCCATTTTTCTTTCTTTTCTTCCTTTTTTTTTCTCTTTTTCTTTTTAAAATAAACACTAAATAAAAATAAATAATTTAACCCACTAAAAATTAAATCAATTTTTTTTCTTATACTAAATATATTAATCCCATAAAATACTTAATAAAAATTTTCACATAATCCAATAAAATAAATTTTCTCATTTCTTAAAATAATAACGATAATAATAATAATCCAAATAATATACCCACTGATAAAATAAATCGGTACTAATATTTTTACTCTAAAAAATATAACCCGATAATCGAATAGAAAATATTTTTTTCTACCCACAATAATAATTCCTACACAAAACTGAAAACAGGGGGTATTCTATCGGTGTAAAAATTTACCAAATCTAACCACATAATTTAATACTAAAATAAAATAAATAATTAAACAACTAAAAAAATTAAATAAATAACAAAACATAAAACTCACCTCAGTATTTCTGTGCGTGAGTAAGAGAGAAAAACCAAAAGAAAAATAACGCAACAGGTTTCTCATTATATAGATTTCTTAAATTCATCTCCACCTTTCAATTTCAAAGGCCACGATCTCCACCCTCTCTCTCTCTCACACGTGATCAATTCTTATCCTAAAATAAGCCGCCTCTCATCCACCGCCCTACTATTCAATCAAACCCGTTAATTCGTTCGGTCTCCTCGTTCGCTCACAGACGAGTCGTAAAACACTCCCGAATAACTTTTTCGAAAACAGAAAAATTCTACCGTTATCTTTAAAATAAAACACAACATTATTTTCGACAAAATAATTATTCCGAACAAATAAATTTTCTACGCCGCTTAGAAAAATAAAATGGGATTAAATTTTCATTTCCGGCGATAAATAAACTCCTATTTAAAATTTCCGACAACACTCGGAGTCCGTGTAAAATAAAACAACGGCTATATTTTTCTCGTTTTCTCAAAACATCAACGGAGTCACATTTTCAGAATTTCCGATACCATAAAAATAATATCTGAAATCAATTATAATCCTTACCAATTTAAAAAGTCTGATCGATTGCCAAAAGACAACCTATGGGTCAATCCGATCCACAACCGGAACCCTAAAAATATCGGGTATAATCTGCTCGCTACTCCAAATTTAGTAGAAAAACAGATTAAAATGATAAAACATCATAATATCATACGGACTAAAATATACGGGTCTTACAGGTGTCTTGCATAAAATTGAGAACAAGATGAGGAGAACACTATTGTAGTTGGTAACGATGGTTTATTCCACCATCATGGTTGTCGCCTACCTATTGACAAATTGAGGAACTGATCATCCTTAATCTGTTGTTGATAGTAGACAAGATTGTGTTGAATGGAATGAATGATTCTTGCCGGCTTAGATAGTGTGCGGTTTTAGCGTTGCGTCCAGAGTCCGAGTCACTGTGACTTTGTAGAGGGTTGCAATAGGTGTGCGGTCGTTCTGGTGAGTGTGTTAGCGATAAATTGGTAAGTTGTTACATCTACCTCGAGTTTCGAGGACGAAACTCCTTTTTGGTGGGTAGTAATGTAAGACCCGTATATTTTAGTCCGTATGATATTATGATGTTTTATCATTTTAATCCGTTTTTCTACTAAATTTGGAGTAGCAAGCAGATTATACCCGATATTTTTAGGGTGTTCGGTTGTGGTCTGGATTGATCCACGTGGTTTCTTTTTAATTCAATCAGACTTTTTCTATTGGCACAGTAGTTATATTGGATTCCGAATGTTTCTATGTTTTCGAAATTTCAAAAATGTGTTTCTGCCGATTTTTGGGAAAACGGGCAAATTATACCCGTCGTTTAAATTTTCACAGACTCCGATTGTCGTCAAAATTTAAATGGGAGTTTTATATATCGCCGATATTGAGAATTTAATCTCAATATATCTTTCTGAGTTAAGGAACAAAAATTTATTTGGAATAAAATTTATTCGAAAATTTTGGGTGGTTTTAATTAAAATGCGACGGTGAAATTTTTCGGTTTGCATAAAAAGTTGTTCGTGAGCGAGTTACGACTCGTCTGAGTCAGACCATTTTTTTAAGTGTGAGACATTAAATATCTAGATATTTTTGGGTTATACTATTATTATATGTTTTTAAGATAAGATCTTTTAGATTTTTTGTTGAGATATTATTATTAAATCCATTAGATATTTTGTTGAGATATTATTATTATATCCATTAGATATTTTTGGCGGGTATATTGTAATTTTATTCTTGACTTTTATTTTATAATATATCTTTTTTTTCATCGATGTTTTCGTTTGATCGCGTTTTGAGAGCGTTTAGGAGATATTTAGGCGAAAGGGTAAAACGGTAATCTTGCGGATTAAATATTTTAGAAAAGGATATGATGGGGATTAAGTGGAAAGTTTAGATCATATATATATAAAGAGAGATTAGAGAGAAAGAAAGTAAAAGGAAAGAAAAGAAGAGGAAAGAAAGGAGAAGAGAGGAGAAAGAGAGAAAAGAGGGAAAAATGGGGAAAACATCCGAATCGGAGCCGAATCTTCGATTAAATCGGGTAAGTTTACTAAACTCGATTATCCTACGATAGTATATGTATATGTAGGTGTTTGTTTGGTTGGTTTTGGTTAGAAAATGTTAGGTTTTACATATTTGAGCAAAATTGGTAAAATCGATAGAAATCGATGTTTTCACGGATGAAATTCGAAATAAATTGCGCAGTTTAGTCGAGGAATGTTAGGCCGTGATTATTGAAACTTGTAAGATTGAATTCGGGCGATTTCGTAACTTTTGACATTTTTGAGAAATGAGGGTTTTAAGAATTGAATCGAAAACGGACGTCGTAGAAATCGTGTTTAATGGTTCTAATTCACTGCTATATGTTAGGTGAGTACAAGTATGTGGTTATTTCGAAGAAAATAATTGAATCGGTCGGATTTTTGGGTGGAAAGGCCAAAACCCGTAGGTTTTCAAGGCAAAAGGGGGGTTTTCGGTGAAAACTTCGAAAATTCATATCTTTTGATCCGTAAGTCGGTTTTATCCCCGTTCGAAGCGTTGAAAAGCTAACGGGATGTTCTTTCTATTAAAAATGGTTTGGAGGGCAAGAGATGATTTTAGTTTATGTGGTTTTGAAAAAGTGTTGGGTTTTATCACGTAAAGTGTGTGCGGTCGGTGTTTTACTGTGTGTTGTGCTTCTGTTATATAACGTGGAGCCAGTGAGCTGTTATATGATGTACTGTGGGTGGCCTAATGGCGTGAATCCTAGATTTTTGGAATTCAAGTTGTTGTTCAAAATAAATGAATTTAAATTGTGTGGGTTTTTCTATAGAGCGATTAGGTTAGTAATCGGGGAGTGAAAACCTAAAGCCCTAATTGTTTAGGTTAGCGATCAAGACCCAGCCTTATTGTAGATGTATCTGAGTTGGTTTTAACTTAAGTCCTTTGTGTATTTTATAAGGTTGAAAGTCTGAATCGGGTACGAGATTTCATCGTGAGAGACAAATCGATCTTACGTAGCGTAAGTTGTTTGGGTTGGAAGCTTGCTCAGGTAAGGGCACTTTCTAACGATATTATATGTGATTGAATGCATGTGTGTTTGTATTCATGACTATGTGCCCTTGTGGGGATGTTTGAATGATTGTGTGCCAGTTGAGGTTGTGTGGTTATATTCATGATTGTGTGCCCGGTTGGGGATATGT
The DNA here is from genome assembly GCA_022829125.1 of Lathyrus tuberosus. Lineage (NCBI taxonomy): Eukaryota > Viridiplantae > Streptophyta > Magnoliopsida > Fabales > Fabaceae > Lathyrus > Lathyrus tuberosus. The sequence continues at coordinate 7,026,403 of JALAZF010000254.1, forward strand.
GTTTATGCTATGACGCTAAACTTGTGATGTGCATTCATATGATTTGTGATAAATATATGATTTGCAGCTGATGTGTATGTCGAGGAGGACAACACGAGGTGTGTCTGAGCCACCTGTTGGTAATGAGAATTATTCATATGATTTGTGATAAGTATATGAATTGCGGTTGTTGTGTATGTCGAGGAGGACAACACGAGGTGTGTCTGAGCCACCTGTTGGTACCGAGAATTGTTCATATGATCTGTGATAGATATACGAACTGAAGTGTGAATTGTGTTTATACATATTGTGTTTATATAAACTGTTGCATTTGCATGTGTGGGTTCATGCATACCATAGTTGCGTGTAGGTAGTTGGCGCCGAATGGGCCAGGGTGATGGGTTCTGAATCATCACCTAATCCTGAAGGGAATTCTACTGCACCAGGTGATGTGATAGAGCCGTCATCGATCCTTTGAGATCAAATTGAGTCAGGTGAATGCGAGAGAGGCAACACCGGGTGTCTGCAAGGGCAGCACTTTTTGTGTCTGCGAGGCAGCACGGTTAGTGAGGACCCAATGGGGTATCACGACTCTCTGCGGAGAGGTTAAATTCCGGGATTCATGCATGGTGAGGGTACCCGACGAATTGGGACCACCAAATTCATATAGGTCTGCATTTAGGATGTTTGTGCATTGCATTTGTGTGTTAAATTAAATGTTGTGATTGTTACATATATCATACTGTCACCTCATTTATGTTGCTCTGCACATCATATTGTCATCTTATTCATGTTGTTATGTATATCATGTTCTGCTGGCATGTGTGTATTCTTCCATATATGTTGTTTTTAGATTGTGACCCTCTACTATTATTATGATGTGGCTAACGACCACCCAGGTTTAGAAGTTGTGATAGTTAAGGTATCCATGTGTCGTGAAGGCTTGTAAGATGCGATGTCTTGGGGCTAGGAATTCAAGATCAGCTTAGGGTCGTGTTTTGAGGTTGTCCATGTTGTTATTGCTGTTATTATTAAAGCTGAGTGCTTATCTTTATGTGTATGGACAAATATTTATAACAGTGGGCATTACGCTGGTCCTATGTATGGAAAAGACTTAGA